>JARWLC010000269.1:0-27764 GCA_033318265.1 Phyllotis vaccarum | reverse complement strand
TCTCCTGCATGGCACCCTCTAATTCTGTTTACACAATTTCAGCTCCAGGACCCAGAAGGCAGTGCTACTTGAACTAAGACAGCCAGGCATAGTGCTGCTCAGCATTATTCACCTTGATCATGGATCTTCACATACCCATTCTGGGCTAAGGAGACCTCCACCTGTGCTCTGCAGCCATCACTGGAGCTGTTCCTGGCAGGGTAATCATCATGTCCAAATAAGCACAGGGAACTGCTCTCAGGATCAGTTTCCCTTGATGAAAATAGCTCAGTTAAAATGCCAGCTGCTAAAATGCAAACTGCTACAGGCCATGGAGCGGCACTCACTCTCTGCTTTCCAAAGTAGAATAGCAGATGGCTATTCCAACAGTCCAAGAGGGCTGAACACCAGTTCAATGCCACATTGTCCACAGATAGAGCTCTAGGCCTTCTACAACAAATGCCAGAAAGTGTGTAGGATGGGGGCACAGACTCTGTGAGGATCTGGGGCTTAGGAACATCATGGGGTACTCCAGTGTACTTTGCAAAAAAAAAAATTCTACTTTGGGTAACTGCCAGCTGCTGAAGGCCACAAAGTTAGAACACTGGTGATTGTAGGTGTGGCCTGTGAACTGGAAAACCTGCAAGGTCTCCTAAGTGAATGCTACAGAAACCACATCGTAATATGAACCATGTGGCTGGAGCCTCAGAAACCATTTCATGAAATTGGGATCAGGGCTTAAGCAAAGACCTCTGGATGGCCAGATGAGATATTCCTACAGAATCAATTCCCCTCCAGGATGGTCTGACATTCAGCAGCTGACTACATGATCATTCCTAAAAGAATGATTACTATAGCTACTAGGATGGCTTTGGGTCTGCTTATACTTTGCACTTAGGGAAAAACCAGCTTTGAATTCAAGGTGACCAGCCAAGAAGGGATGTATCCAGGATGGTAGGCGAAGGTGGGTAGTACTGGCAATCTCAGTACACAAGGGATGGTATGCAGATGACACAGGGGAGATGAACACCATTTCTAAATGATGTCATATGTCCAGTGCTTTTTTCCCACCTGGCAGAAGGCTGCTCCTGAATTGAAACAAGGAAACAGGAATGCAACTGTTTGCATTTGTTTGGGCCTCAGTTTCAGGGGCCTGAATTCTCATGATCTGATGTTCTGATGTTCGCATGGTAGAGGAGAAGGACAACCAAAAATCTGAGACTTTCTGCACATCACAGGAACCCTTATGTGGGATCAAGTGGATGTTGTTTAAATTTTTCCTCAGTCGGTGCCACTGATAGCACTGGAAATAGACAGCATGGGCTCAAAGTCCAGGCTAGCAAGGACCCTGACTGGGGACAAAAACACATTCAAAGATGAAACATTGCAGGCCTCCTCTCTCTTTGCCTACCAGGACCTGGGCTCTGTCTGCTAGACATCAACAGGCAGCCATTTTCTACCACTTTCAGCTCTGTCACAATCAATCTCTCCCCAGATTTGTACCCCTCACCTTCTTCTCATTCTACACCAGACACCACTTGGAATCTTCTAATCTTTCTCCAAATTCCCGAAGACACTCTCAGACATGGAGTTTTCTGTATTCTCTCTAGACACCAACCTACCTGATGAATGGCCTAAGCACACAGGAGAATCATTGGTCTCAGGATATTATAGGAGACCAAGGACATGCCACATTGACATCATGGGAAAAGAAATTCTCACTCTCACACCAGGATGCCTGCAATACATACCTGTAGTGGGATTATGTTGTTGTGTAGATTTTCATGGTATGCTCTAATAATTCTCTGGATTTCTCCAGTGTTTGTGGCTATGTCCATGCTTTTAGTGCTGATTCTGTTAATTTAGAGACTCTCTTTCTGCTTTTTGGTTAGTATGGACACATTTTATCTATCTTGTTTACTTCCTCATAAAAGCCATTCTTTGATTATTGATTGTTTGTATTTTCCCATTTTGTTTCAATTATATTGAATTTTAACCTCTATTTATTTCCTTCACTCTCCTCTTTCTAGGTGAAATTCCTTTTATAATTTTTTCTTTAATATAGTATTTTTCAAAACAATTGTCTTTTTTATCTATTTTCTCCATACCTCCCCCTTTTCTTTCCTCCCAATTAGCCTTCAGCCTTCCCATTTTCTTTCTTCCCATCTACTCCACAAAAGGTACAAGAAGTTGCAAGGTGAGTTATTATTCTAAAGCTTCCATCTTTGCTGTTAATTCTGTTTTATGAGATATCTCTAGATGTTTCATATAGGCATATAGTGATATAAAATTTTATCTCAGTAATTCTTTTATAGTGTCCTATTAGTTTGAGTATACTTAGGATAAATTTTTCTTAATTTCTAAGAAATCATTGATTTTTTAAAAGTTCTTCATTGACCCAAAGTTGGTTCAATAAAGAGATGTTCAGTCCATGAATTTGTAGGATTCCTGTAACTTTTGTTGTTGCTAAACTATAGATTATTGTGTTCTGATATAGATCATTGTGTTATTGCCATTTTGTATCTATTGATATTCGCTTTATGACTGAATATATGATCAGTATTAGAGAATGCTCCAAAAGGTGCTGAATATGTGTTTTCCATTGTGTTTAGGTGGAAGGTTCTGTATATATCTACTAAGATAATTTGCATCATAACATCTGTTAAATAGAAAAGATATTGTAGCTATACTTTTTCTGGATAACTGTTTGTTATATGCAATTTTGATATATTAAAATTTAAACCTTGCTTTTCTTATTAGACAATCGGAGAAGTGATGTGGGATGCCTTTCTGTATGCTGCAAATATTATTCATAAATGCAGGGATTGTCTGGAGATATGGTGGGCATCTTAGAAGGAGACAAAATGACTGAACCTAAATAAAGGTGGGAGACAAAAGACATGTGAACCAGCAACCCAAGTAGTATGTTGTATTTATTATCCACAGGTCTTGTGGCAGGGCAGATGAATGGAAATAGGTTGAATTGAGATGAAAGAGCTAGCTATCAATAAGCCTAAGAAATAGGCCAAATATATTGAAATTAATATAAGCCTTTTGTGATTAATTGGGGCTAAGAGATGATTCAAATCTTTTGGCTAGGCCACAAACTTCATTTTAAAAAATAGAAGTGCATAGTAAAAAGACCTCTTTTTGTTTGCCATTCCAATTGAAGCAAGTCTGCAATTATTTCATCATTATATCATCATACTTAATTCTCATCATTATTTCAACCATCTTGTAGTTTTCTTCAGACATTGAGATGAATATTCTGACCTACGGCTGGCTTGTCATTCACTTTGGACAGATGTTGATATGACCCATAAAGACCTGGACACTGATAAGTCAGTACCTGCAATGTGTTTCAATGCAGGAGTTGGGCTGAGACCTTGATCTCATGTCAAGGAGTGATTATGCAGATTTCTAAATATGCACAACCCAGCATACTAGACTATATAATGAGGCCTCAAGATTCCACTTTTTTTTTCCAAGAGAACCTCAGATATTTCCCTTCTTTGCTTGGGGTCATTGTATTTTCTTCAAGAATGTTGAGCTCTCATTTCTTCCCAAGTCCAAGGGGAATACTCATATCTCTTACCTCTGACCCATTGATCCCTATATACCTACATTTCTGAGCATGATTGAGGAGTATTGAAATCCTGACTATGGGTCCTTACATAGTGTATCCATTGAACAACATTGTCTCACACATGCTCATTATACAAAAGAAGTATTTAACTTCCACCTCTTGCCAAGAAAATTTAAAACCTTCCTTACCCTACTGGGGGCAAAGAGGACTTGGGCATTCTCCTTCTCATCAATATAACCATTCTCCCCTCAGAGCTTAAGTTTAGCAATGATAGACTGGAATATCAGTAATCAATCTCCAGGGCATTCATAGAACATGATAAATGACTGATCCCAATCTTAGTACATAGACCTGGATACCAATGCACCAGTGTGTGAGGCTGACAAAGCCACTTACACCAGCCATGCTCTTGGACCAGTGTTCAGATTACTGTATATCATCCTGAAGATGCCACTGATGATGGGTTTCCATGTGTTTGTTATGTTTTGACATTTATTGTCTTCTTCCTAATATTTTGTTTAATTTTACTTTCAAAGAGGACATCTTGATATTTTCTTTTTATTTTAATCATCTACAGGCATTGAAACAGCAACCAAATGCTTAAATCCTCCTCATGTTGGAGTCTATTTGGGCATCACGATGTATACATAACTTTCACCACTTGTTTCAAAGTATTACTGCTATGTTATTCTGTTTTGCAAATGTAATAATTTTCAACAATATTCAGATGAATATGTATTTTATGTACAAACCACAATAGATCATCAGTGTATCTAAGCTGGGAAATATCAGGATGCTGAGATCTCACTGCATGTTGAAAGAGATGCTTTATAAACAGAAGAAAGAAATGAGAAAACCCAGGGTGAGGTTGTACAGTGCCTTATTGACTTTAATTTTTCTTAATGCTGATGAAAAGGGAACATCAGCTGCTGAGAGACATTGGGTGATATAAAAATCCTCTGAGTTAAATCAACCCATCTACTTCAAAGATGTGTTGACTTCTGAGTGGAAGCCAGGATATGTGCTTCGATGGGGTAGGGGTTTCACTTTTGTTTCAACAGGCAAAGAAAAGATATGGGTATTGATAAAACTAATAAAAGTCCTCTTTGTAAAGGAGTCCCTTCCTGAGGACGAGAAGTAATTGCTCACCACTGATATGACAAATGGATACAAGGTAAGGAAA
The DNA here is from genome assembly GCA_033318265.1 of Phyllotis vaccarum. NCBI lineage: Eukaryota > Metazoa > Chordata > Mammalia > Rodentia > Cricetidae > Phyllotis > Phyllotis vaccarum. The sequence continues at coordinate 23,016 of JARWLC010000269.1, read as the reverse complement.
ACACATTTAACAAACCTGGGGCAGGGTCTCAGTTTTGTCTTTACAGGAAAATGGATACAACTGTTTTTAAGAATAATTACTCACCTGCAATAGAAGACAGACTGATGATTAAGGGGTGTACATGACGGACTATGAGTCCAACTAATACACATATGCACTACTGGGTAATATTTCAATATTTACTGCTTTGCATCTTGCATCTACACCTAAAAAAAACAGAAGGAGTGGTCGTGAGTCAACTATTAATAGGACTGGATTTGGATTGGGAACAAGTGGCTTTCTCCCTCTCTAAACCCAAGCATATTGATAAAGAAAATGTGAAGTATTCTGTCTCATATTAGAAAAGCCACCTGGTGTGAGACAGAAGAGAGAATATTTAGGGACCAATATTATTGTGACTTCATCTTAAACCTCGTTTCTCTCTGTTTCTGTAACTTTCAAACATCCTGTCTGCATACAATCTCCTGAAGTTATAGAAGATATTAATATCTTTTTTGAGTATCAACAATGCTTAAGTTTTCCATTGTAAATAACATTTCCTTCTATCAGCTATCTACAAAGAATCTGGAACTGAGATGGGGCCCCCACCGCAAGAACTCCTACTAGTGAAACAAGAATAAAAAGGAGAGTATGAGAGAGAGAGTAAGAGACAGGTAGACAAACAGAGGCAAAATTAGAAAAATCATGAACCTGGTGCACACCAATCAATGATTGTTTTCAGAAATAGACTATTCAAAAATGGCTGCAAGATAGCTCTCTATGATAATCTTCAGATCACACTTCTAATTAGAATTCCAGATGGAGCTAACCACTATTCTTAGAATGGTTATAAATGTATATAGTCAGTCCATTAAGATCTAACCATTGTTTTAGCCTTTACAGGATCCCAAAGAGGTGCCATAGCCCTTAAATCAGCAGGAAGCAACCTTATGAAAGACTACTCCCCCTTTCCCAATAGGTTTTGTGTTCTGAGTGTTGTGGGTAATTCTTATTCTGTTAGAATAGTTTTAAGTGAAAATTGGGTGGAGGACAGAGCTATAATATAGCATCAAAGGTCTCTTCTGAAGAAGAGAAGAGGGATAGATACGATAGATAAAGGTAGATTGTTCTGCCTACCTATACACCATTTTAGCTAAATGTATGGGCTAAGTTAAAGACAATTTGCATTGGCATAGGTATTTGTATATTGATACAAATGTTAAATCATTTTATATGTTTAATTGTGATAATTTGTACATTTGAACAAAGTTCAATCTGAAATTGCTTTATATAACCAAAGCAACTTGTATTTTGATATAAATCTGAATCTGTAACTATTATGTAAAATTTAATCTGTTTAGATAGAAAGATGAACAAAGGAGCAATTTCCTTTCACCCCATTGTGCAGAAGGGAAAGGTCTCACTTACCTTATATAGTGGAAGAATGGTGTAGTTCAGAATCACTAATTTTCAATGGTTCTTCCCAGCTCACAATCCAAAGACTATTAGGAAGAGGACAAGAAGCAATTACAACACCCTGCCAACATAGTGAGTTGTTGCCTGGACTTTGATGCTTCTTCAATTTTGTATTGATCTGTGCTTATCCATCAATGATAAAAAGGAGACAGTGCATTTCTGACAACTTTATCCAGGTCAGATGACATGACTATTAGTTTAGCTAATAACTAGCTTTTATGCTGACATTAATACAAGGAATAACATTGTTTCATTGGTTACAAGTATGTTTGACTAACAGCCTTGGTCAAAGGGAAAAGCACTAGGGAAATATGAATTCAAGGATGACATGTAAGATGTCTTTGGAAGGAAGGTGATACTCTAGGGCATCTCAGGCTTGAAAGCTACATCTGAAGCTCCATTAAATATAAAATGCCAAAAGTTGAGCTTCTTGACCATGACAACTAATTCTGAGTTCTTTTATAACATTGCAGCATAGGCCAGACACTTAAGCAAAAATAAAATCTCTGTAATCATTCAGGCTGATGAAGGCAATAATAGTTTCCTCCCTTTCGCATTACATTGGACTGTATGTAGGAACTTTTTATTCTCACATGTACAGATGGAGTGGTGTAAGAAATACTTGGTCTGAGGCTTCTTTGGTCAGAGGGAAAGGACTTAGGCCTCCTTAAAAATCAACAGAAATTTGAAGGTCTCTCACAGAAAGAGTACCCCAGACCAACTTAGGTAAACAGGGAAGGTCTGTAGTAGGCTTTATCTTGGGAGGGAGTGCTGAAATTCTTCCAAGTTAAGTAAAAGGAGAAAGGTAACTTGAGAAGAGAGGAAGCACTGGGCCTCTTCTGGTAAAAACGTTGAGACATGGTAGGGGAAAGGTATGAGTAAGAAGTGTTTGGAAAGTCAAGGGAAGTACAATATACCATTCAGTTGCTGATGCAAGTTCCTGCTGCCTTATTCAGTGAAGAAAACTGAACTTCAGCTATTAATTCTTCTTTAGAATAGGCACATGTTGTATTGAGTCTCTGAGAATTCTGGCAATATCAATAGCCTTCTTCAGTGATCTTGGATGAATGTCCCTGGCTAGACTGCCTTTTCTTTCATGTTGTGCTCATAGTCGATCAATAGTTATAAGTGATGTGGTCACTTGATTTCTAGTGATTGAGATAAAGAGCATAAAATAAGAACAAATCTCTAATTCTACACTTGGGGACTGGTCTTCAAACCAGATTGTAATAATGCAGTTCCCTAGCCACCAATGTCAAAGGCAAAACATTTACATCTTTTTTATTTATAGAAGCATTTTGTTGGAGGTATTTCAAAGATATCAAGGGATGTCTAAAATTTATGAAGTAATGCTACAAGGCATTATACACTATTATTCAAAATAGCATATATAATGTCATCTTGGGCATTCAAGAAATGCATGAGTATCCTTGGGTCAATGATTGGGTTCCAATTCACTGTTATTCAGGTAAGCAACCACTAAGGGCATATTGTTATTAGAGATAAGGGTAAAGGCCCAGTCTGACCCAAGGTAGTTCTTATGATAACTTCAATAAGCAAGGTATACATAGAAACTCTTGGAAACTGAGGAGTTCTAAAAAGTTCTTCTTAGGATTTGGAAATCATGAGAAATACTTTAGCAAAAGATAAAATTTGAATTTATTTTTTCACAGTGAAGATGTGCCCAGAAATATTTGGTAGAACAGTGGTATGCAGTTCACACATGTTTATATGGGCAAGGTTCCAGGATATTTTGGATAACAACAAAATGTTCTACAATCTGCCTCAGTAGCTTTCAACATACATACCCTGTGTAAAATCTTTGAGAGTCTATTTCAAATCTCGTACTAAACTTCCAACAGGATAAGTGATTATGTAAGCACTGATATGTTCCCAGTGTTATTTGCAGCTGTACATATCGGTGAATAAAAGATAGAAATAGTACATTTTGATAGCCAATTTTGAGGCAGGTGTCTTGAGAATTGATTTTAATTTCTATCTGCTGCCCTTTGACTATAAGCAGAAAGATTTGAAGTCAAACTGGCTGCCCATGTGGTTTTATGCCTACCTTGTTCAGAAGGGTCAGTTCTGAAGAAATTTTAGTTAATAGGGGAATGTGTCTGGTCACCATTAGAAAGGGGGAGCTCTGATTTTTTTAAGTCATCATGGTTGGCCTAAAGGAAAATGAACTGAGGGGGGTGTATGAGACATCCCTCTGGTACAGGGGCTAGTTTTGAGAGTCCTTTCAAGTGTGATTTTTGAGGTCTCATTTATTTTAGAAACTGAAGTATGAAATCCTTTTACTGCATGCAGGTAGGTTATTGGCCTACAGACCTATTCAGAAGATTAGAAGTGACTGATACATGTTTGTTTAGAGAGTTAAAATGCCCCACACATATGACTCCACCTTTAATGATAAATTATATACTCATAGACACTTGGTAGAAATTGGAATATATAATATATAATGATTTAGACCTCACTGGAAAAATGGTGTTTAGGATTATCTTAGTCACAGTACATTTCTGATATCCTTTCACATATGAAGAAGGAAGAGGTTGCTAACAATAAATGTAGAATCTCTGAGCTCCATAAAGCAGAGGAAATTTAGAGGCCCCAATTGAAAAATTTAAAGGACCAAATCTCATTTGTATAGAGAGTGAAGGAGCCACACACACTTCTGTTGAAGATGAATATTCCTGGTACCTTGTACCAGTGGAGAATGTTCTCAGCACTGATAATTAGCTTCCATTTGTCCTTCTGTGTTTTGTGACTTCATATATTGTGTTCATTCTGGAATAGACAAGATTTCAGCAACCTTTTCCTTCTTCAAAAGGCCTGGATGGCTGCCTCTTGATAGGTTGCTTCCACTAGTTCATGTTCAGCCTTCCAGATCTAGGCAGAGATATTGAAATCATTGTATTACAATCGACTTGTCTGGAAGGCAGATGGCATAGGTTCTATGCTATGACTGCTATATTTGGAATATGGGACTTCAATCCACAATGGATTGTTATTCTTTCTTCAGGTAGAAAGTCTCTCATGGAACTATTCCTGATCAGTTCAATGTGAGAAACATTTGGTCATACCTGGTAAGGTGTCAGGTCAAAGAGAAATTTTGGGGGAGTAGAAAAGAATGGGGGAGGTCTCAGTTACCTCATGCAAAAGATGAAGCTTGAAGGTTTTCTTAGTTGTTGGAAGAAGGTGAAGGAAATACCTTTTTAGGACCAAATATTCTTACTCTCTAGAATTGCTATGTGCTCTGGGACTTCCTTTCCAGCAATTCAAGCATTTATTCTTACAGGTTAATTGGTATTTCCTTGGATATTCAATCTCCACAAGTTGGTCATTAGCAACATAGACAGAGGTAACAATGATGGAGCCACTCCAATTCTAGTGGAATTTTAAAAGTAGGAGGTGTTTAATGAGAATCTAATTTCTAGTGTCATGTCCAAGCATATTAATTCAGGATGATGAGACATCACTTTGGTCATTTAGACATACCTTGTCAACCAGCTCAGAAGGCAAAATTTTAAACCATCTCAGTTAGAGCAATAAAACTGAGGTTTCCATGGGAAAAAAGTGGTTTCTCTGAGAAAGACATTGCCACAGGGTGGTTTCAAGTGTACATGACAAAAAGATGAACAGTTAATGTGAGAGAGCATATCACTAGCCTGATCTTTATCCACTTAATCAAGGCAGCTTAGATCAGGCACCTTGAAATAAATTAGGTGCATGAAGTCCCCTTTTATATGAAAAGTAGATTACAGCCACCTTCCCTGATAGCGTGTTAGTGACCAAAGCACCTTGGTCTGATGTCAAATATCCCATGTGCACTTACAGAGAAGGGAAAGTTTTGAGGGTTCCTTGGGTTATAGTGGGAATTTGACAAATCAGGGCCAAATGTAGTATGGTTTGGGACAGGAGACAGAGCCAGTCCTTGTTGAGTTAAGGAAAATACCCCTGCTAATGTTCTGCAGAAGAGGAAAATCCAATCATTCCATACTTATTCTCAAAGTCTTTTATGATGTCTATAAAATTCCTACCTCTGAGACTCCTTTTTTATCTTGACAGCAGTCAGAGTGTTCTGAAAGTGGGACCACAGTTCTTGTGTCTGTTCCCTACTTAAATTTCTGACAAGCTGCACAGGCATGAACAGGAAAGAGGGACACATATCTGCTGAGCAACTTGAAAATTGATGGCCATGGAGACAAAGTAATATTTTTTATTCTTCTGTCATGGCATTTCATTCTAAAGTTCCATGAGGTCTTTTTGTGATCAAAGGTGTATTTCCTAGCCCCTTGGTTCTGGGGGAGAAGTTCTACTCTCTCTTAGCTGTTTGTTAGACCTGAGTTGGTCTGGAACACAAAGAGAAACTTGTATGTTTCCTTGGTAATAAATACTCAGTCTCAATTACTGGTCAGGAGATTCTCAATGTGTTTGTGTAAGTGTGTATGTGTGTGTTTGTGTGTGTGTTTGTATATGTGTGTGTGTGTTTGTATGTGTGTGTTTGTGTGCATTTGTGCATGTGTGTGAAGCATATGTGTGTGTATATGTGTGCGTGTATGTGCATGTATGTGTGTGTATATGTGTCTTTGTGTGTATGTGTGTGTGTTTGTGCATGTATGTGTGTGATTGTGTGTATGTGCATTTGTGCGTGTATTTGTGTGTTTGTATGTGTGTGTTTGTGTGCATGTGTGCATGTGTGTGAAGCATATGTGTGTATGTGTGCGTGTACGTGCATGTATTTGTGTGTATATGTGTATGTTTGTGTGTATGTGTGTGTGTTTGTGCATGTATGTGTGTGATTGTGTGTGTGTATGTTTTTGCGTGTATGTGTTTGTGTGTGTGTTTGTGTGTATGTGTGTTTGTGCGTGCATGCACACACACATGTGGGGGACAGAGGACAACTTGCCATGTCAGTTCTCTGGTTCTCGCTTCCACTCTGAGTCCAGGGATTAAGCTCAGGCCCTCAGACTTGACAAGTACTTTTACCACTGAGCCATCTCTCTAGCCCTTAAACATTCACATTATATGAAGAAGCCATTGCTGATCCATCTGTGTAAATCCTGGTTTTGAATTTCTCCAGCCTGGCCTCCTGTAGTTTGTGATCTCTACAAATCAATGGCTTAAGGTTCTCAGTGGTCCCTTTTGAACTTTGGATGGAGGACAAGGATCAAAACTGCTCACTTGTCTGCATTGGGTGTTACCAGGTGCTCCCCCTCGCTATGGTCTCTTTAACACCAGGGTAGTCTTAACCAGCCCTTTGCTAGTTTTCTAGAGACTTCCAAGGACAATTGTGAAACCTTAATTTGATTTCTGTCCCAGAGTTTAAGTGGATGTATTTTGATGTTATTCCTTCAGGGTATTTTCTCTTCTCTGAATTCTACCTCAGAATCTTAAGAAGCATCCTTATTTTGTTCTGGAGATTGTTTTTGCAAATGCCATGTCCTAGAGGCCCTTAATTGACTCTAGGTGACAATGTTTTGTCACTTTTTTCTTTTTGTGATGCCATGTTTATTGGCCTTTGAATACTTTACTAATCTCTTGTGTGATGTTATTTTTATCTGAGAGATAGTTTCTGGGAAATTAGTTTCAAGAAGAAACCAGGACTGGAACTTTTCCTCCAGCACTGGGGATAATCAGAGCTGGGAATGGCAGAATGCATTTGCCTAACCACCTTCAAATCCAGTCACAGTTGAAGACCAGCAACCTCAGGACAAGTAGGACATCCAAGGCCTGATCTAGAAGATCATATAGCACTGGATAATAGAAGAAATTCAATAGAGTAATCAGAAGTTCGAAGAAGAATCACAAAATGAATATTTTGGCAGACTTCAATAAATAAAGACCAAAATTGAAAATACAGATAGTTAATATTTATATCCATGGCTTAGTCAACATGGGGGCTGATGTTTCAATTATAACCCCATAATCATGTATTTAACTATATAACAAAATGACTATTTGAGAAAAAAAAACAAGAGAAACAAGATATAAACTGAAAATCTCTATCTTAGTGAGATATACTGATTGAAGGGAGAATGATCAAAGAAAACTGCATCATGTCACTGTAGCATAAATTCTATTTGTCATTAAATAAAAACTTGAAGCCAGATATTGGGGGAAAGTTGGAATATCAGAGAGAGAAACAAGACCACAGTCAAATCCCACAGCCAACTTCTCATGGTGAAAGCTGTCTTTCAGATTCCTTACGCTTATTCCAGGTCTTGTTGACAGAATAAATCTCTATATTCATTCGGGTGCCTTGAGTACCTTCTTCTCTCAGTTGTTTCCATACTAGGTTCTACTATGAATCAAAATATAAAGTTAATATTGAAGTTGCAGGCTACTATTATTTGTAGTCAGGCCATAAACTCACAGAAACTTAGAGAGATCTTAGTCTCTGGAGCTATGTTATTAAAGATGTAGTTCAACAATTCTACATTCCTATGCTTGGATTAAAGATGTGAGTTAAAACTTTGTGATTCTTTGGTCTTGAATGGGGGTGAATCTGTTCTCTAATACTCTTAGCTGGTTCTATTAAATGTGTATTACCACATATCCCTTTTGTGTCAAAAATTAAAAGAGTATAACTAACCTAAGGAAAAAAATGTATTCAATGCATACAATAATTATATACTATATATATATATGTATGTATGTATGTATATATATATATAAATACATGAGTAATATCCACTGTTAACAATTAACATACTCAAAGAAAATATTCCATTACTTATCTTATGTTGGTGAGCCCGAAGAATTACACCTAATTCTATTTCTATCTAATATATATTATTGACTACAAACTATTTTGATGTTTCTCAAACTTATGTAATTTATTTCCTAAAAGAAGACATTTCTAAGATGTCACTAAAAAACTTTAATAAGTATGTCATTTTAACTCCCTAAGAGACTCAGCAGGAAAATAATATTAACTAAGTAAAAAGCATGTGCAAGCAAAAATATGCAAAAATATAAGAAATGAAACAGTAGACTGTCTGGACAGTGACCACAATGTTCTTTATATCATTGAAGCATCCATCTTTGTCCTGCAGACCTAACGTGTCTTACAGACTTCTCTATGAAGCAGGATATTCTCAAATACATTATTACTTTGTCTTGACAAGGTATGGCAATTTGTTTTGTGTGCATGTATGTATCTCCTGCTTGTCCATTTTGAACATCATACTTTCAGAAGTTCAGGAAAGAGTACTTTCTTGACCACTGGCTAACATTTTTCGCAAAGAAGGTAAACTCCATACAGTTTCTTTGATGTTCATAATCTTCTCTGAAGTAGAATGTTGCTGACAGGAGCTGATGTCCCACTGTCATAAAATAATAAGAACCTATGTTATTAAAATATTTTAAATAACACATTTTATAGGTTTCTGAAGTATTTGAAGAATTGTTCATCAAAAATATATTTGTTTGATCTTGAAAAATATCTAATATTATAAGTTTGATTGCAATGTATACCTTGTAACTTGCAATTCTTTATATTATAATTAGTTTGTAATAATCACTTTCATGGGCTAGCAATTTTGTATAACACTTTTAAATTAAATTATATAAGTATGACATCTTGAACAAATATATACACATATATACATAGTAACAAATAATCTCATATCAATATACACAATTTCTATACAATATAGAAAAATTTAATCCAGTAATAATAATTAAATAATTAAATAATAATTATATAAGTAAATAATAATTAAAATAATTAAAGCTAGTAATTTCTTTTTAAAAGTAGATTCAACAATCTATGCTAATATCCTATTTGTATCTTCTTTTTTCTTTTTTTTTTTTTAACAAGAATCCTCAGTTTAATATCTTTTTTAGGATTTTTCTAACCATAGCTAATAACAATTTTATCTTATTGAAAGTGGGTATTTCTAGTTTTCTGTAAAGACAAACACAAAATGTCACCCCAATCTTTTTTATATTTTATAACTTAAATAATGAGCCATCAATTCTCATTTTCATGAAGTATCTCTAGTTAAAACTTGGTCTCTAATAATTTTGGTGGCATTAATAACTTTCCGTCACCTGTGGAAACAAAAGCAAAACCCTTCCCCAACCATAACTATGGGGATATTTCCTTTCTAATCTTTATTAATTTTATTCTGTAGTTTCTCCTGATTTTTCTCTCTTTTATATGCTTACTCTTATCCACAGCTACAAGTATTTTATAAAAGTCATATTTTCTTTAACCACTTTGGGAAAGGGTTTCTTCACAGATGCCTAGAATAACCTAAACTGTGTTTGATATGAGTACTTCCAGGGCTTTTAAAGGATCCTTTAGGATGTTCCCTCAGGGCAAAAGTTATGTATCTGTCCCTTGTTGATATAAACTCATTAGTCCAATGCCTCACTTTGTTACATCTTCTCCAGAAGGGAGGGTTATTTTCTTGAGATTACTCCTAATAAAGGCACCATTTCTGGGCATACCCATATTTACAATTTAATTTATGTAACATTGCCTTCTACCATTTAACATTTAACATTTGACTTTTTATTATACGTTTAGAAATAACCTCTCTTACCCACTTATCATCAGAATTATAAGCCTCTAGATCAATTGTTTCATGATTCCATATACCCAGGAGTGCTGATCTGGCTGTTAATGTTTTAATTATTCTTTTAAATTTTAGTTAGTATTCTCAAAATCCAGTGATTTAATTATTCACTAACCTGAATCTGGTACCATTTTATTTACTGCTGCAGTTAGTCTCTGAAAAAAGATTCTAAATATTTCTTTAAAGATTTGAAGTACTTTTAGGAAAGCTTTGGTTTTCTCTCCTCTTTCCTCAATCCAATCTCATGTATTTAATGCTGCCATATGGCATACTGGTTGGATATGCTCATCATATAAAGTTTACCTTTCTATATCATAAACATCTCCTTCCCCAAGAAGTTGGTCTTGGGAGATTCTATGCCTCTTGCTCAGCTTCATTGTTCTATTGTTTTAGCCTCCTCCTTACACCATGTTTTCTACTGTAAAAGTGGCCCAGCTAACAAAAGTGTAGTGAGTGTATTTAATCAGTACTTAGTGGTAATCTGGTTTCATAATGAGAGGGAAACTAGCATTTGTTTTATGAATGGTGTATAATATGCAATGATTACTTCCTTTACTCTCCATAATTCTAAATGTGTATGTTGGCATATATGTATATGTATCACATGTAATCTTCATGCCTTCAGAGGCTGGAAGAGAGCTTGCTTGGCATTACCATCCTGCACTATAAGGTGGTACCTGTAGTAGTGCAGTTTCTTGGTCCCAGGAGGACAGAGGTCCAAAACCCTCAGATCTGCCCTGCCAGACCCCTTAGCCAGCCAGCTGCCCACTGCTCAGGCCCCCATAAATGACTCAGATACTTATATTAACTTGATGCTCTTTGGCCTATGGCTCAGACACTTTGCTAGCTAGCTCTTACATCGTAAATCAACCCATTTCTATTAATCTGTCTGCCATGTGGCCCACGGCTCACCTGTGCTCCTTAAATGTTGCTCCTTTGGGCTTCAGCTCAGTTTGCCTCTGACTCCACCCTTGCTTTCCTACCTATTCTGGTGATTTTTCATGGCCCAAAACAGCTTCTTTATTTAAAGATTGAGATTCACAACATATAGAAAGACATTCCCATATCACTTCCCCTTTTCTGTCTAATCAAAAAAAGGTTTCAATTTTAACATAGCAAAATTACATATAACAGAATAGCTATCAATCAAGAATTACAGTTACAATATCTAGTCTATTTGTATTTAGCAAAATTAAAGAAAATACTCTATCATCCACCTTATCTTTATGAATCTAAAGTTTCATATCCAATACACCTTTCAAATGACTAAGAAAAACTGTATCTATAACTAGAAAGTTTTATGTCTATAACTACATGAAAACTATATCTATAACTACATCAAAAGCACAGAGGGATAGATTTACCAAAATAAACCTGAAGTTCAAGCAACTTCTAACATCATGAAAGGACAGAGATGACACATATCTGCCTGGACAGTCACCCAAAGATCCTTTATAAAGTTGGGGCATCTATCTTCAGCCTACAGGCCCAGAGTCTCTTTTCATTTCAGGGAAGCAGGAAATCTGCTCTGCCCATTATGACACAGTTCATCAGTTGCTTCTCCTCAAGTCCTGAAAAATGTATTACAAATTTCTTTGCAAAGCAGGAACCTGAAGGACCATCTCGGCTTGTTCTGCCAAAGTTCAGAAGTCACCTTACTATGGAACCTGCATGTTCACTTCTAACACCACACTGTCAAGCAGTTAATATAAAAACAGGCCTATGTCCATTGGCTAACCAATGCTACAAATAGACTCCATATGGAGTTTCTTTGATGCCCATTTTTCTCTTGAAGAAAATTGGTGCTGCCAGGAGCAGATCTGTCTTACTATCCAGAAAAGTCAAAGTTCTTAAAACATTTTAAATGCCATATTCTGTAGGTCTTAGAAGTTTTTGAAGATTACTTACATAACTGAAATATATCTTTGTATACCTAAAAATCCTAACTAACCTAACTATAAGTTTAGTTATCAAATGTGACTATTAATCTTCATTTTTAATTATACATTACAATTTTAAATCAGTTACATAAACATCCTATCTTAAACAAAAACAGAAAAATACATTCAGCATAAGAGAATTGACTTTAAATTTGTATCAATAAACCAAAATCTATACCAATGTAATACATTTTGAGATTAACAGCTGATTTCCTGATCTAAGTAAATTCAATAATCTAGTTCTTTAAAAACTGTTTATATGCCATATCCCCTTTTTCTAATTAGAAAGAGATCAAATATGACCATCAACCATTTATAATGAAAACAAACATCTAGAAATGTTACTAGGGGAATTTGGGAGTTGTTTTCCATTACTACTTCCTGCTGATTAAGGGGCATTGAAAATCTCATGGTTATTGAGGCTGAATCAGTCTGCAGCTCTGAAGTTGATATGGCCATCTCTTCCCGTCAGGTTTTTTCAGGGGGTCATGGTTGATGAAACCATATTTGCCTGGAAGCAATTCACAGGTTCTCAATTTCTGTGGAAACAAAAGCAGAACACTTCCGAAGCAATAAATCCTTAGACACAAATTTTGAAATCACAATACCTTTAAAATATGTATTCTTGCTTAACTTAGTAGCCTTTGCATTTGCAATTCATTGTCTTTCTGTAGTTAGCTCATTAACAGTTACAAAATTAAAAGAAAACACAATAACAACCAAAACCAGATTTTGTGTCTATTTTACATCTTTACATGGCTTATTATATTTTTTATTACTCTTTCTTTTTAAAAGACTTGCTCTATTTCTCTTTTTTCTCTCTGAAGACTATGTACCTTTTACACACATTGTAACCCACTTATAGGTTTTTCTTTTCATCTGAATCCGTTTTATTGTGAATCCTTAATCATCTTCCAAACATAAGAGCTTTTAAAATACACTCTCTAAAAGAGCAGCATAGATTTTGCAGATTAGGCTGAATCACTAATTTCTCTTAAAGGGACCATGTCTCTATTCATGGCCAGCAAACAGAGCAGACTAAAGAAAATGCTGCTACTAAGAAACTGTCTTTGTTTCCTTTTTGTTCAAAATAAACTGAAACTTTAAATCAATCACATGCTACTGAGTCTTCTGTAAGACTTCAGGAACCTGCCTGATTGCAGCATATACTGCCTGCTGCCAGTCCAGCTGCACCATTTTGAATTTGACCTAGATGCCATGCTTTCTTTGTACAATGACCCACTTTAAATGCACAATTTGGAAACTCCTTTGGCTCAGCTTCTGTGATCTAGAACCCTTTCTAATCTTTCTCAGGCTTTAAGTGGATATTCAACCCACATTGGAGCACCATCTGTAGCAATGGGGTTTCTTGGTCTCGGGTGGCCAGAGGTCCAAGACCCACAGACCTGCTGCCCCAGACTGCTTAGGAACCTGCCACCACTGTTCAGGCCTTCAGAAATGACTCAGACACTTATATTAACTTCATACTGTTTGTCCTATGGCTCAGGCACATTGCTAGCTAGCTCTTACATTTTAAATCAACCCATAAATGACCATTGCTATATAGCAACTGTCAAGTTTAATTTCAGAAATGGACAAACATTTGGATTAGCTGTTAAGCCCAAGACCTGTAGAAAATGAAGTTATTAACATATTCACTCTGTGACCAGCTTCAAACAGAAGTCAGTTAAACATAGAAATACTGCTGAGTAAAGGTGAGCAGCCATATTTACCATTTTGATGTAATGGAATCTGAATTCTTATCCTCATGTGTTTAGCAAGAAATTTATCTGCAAAAATATGTTATAGTTCTATTATTTTAAACAACTATTAGGAATTTTTTTATATTTCTTGCTTTTTTTCTCAGCATATAATTTGTTGGAATATTAAAAAAATGACATTTTGTGGAGTCTTAAATTGTTTTATTTATTTTATCTTCAAATTGCCAAGCCAGGTTTCTCTTTCATTTTCTAGAAACTAATAAGCAAATTTAATCTGCATTAATAATAATCACCATTGAGTAAGAAGCTATTTCTCTGTGCCTAAGACTTTCACATAAACTTAACTTGCTCTATTTGACAAGCAAATAAATTATTCCCAAGATGTCTCCCTATTGAGAAAACTGCAATTATGGCTACTTAATGTGATTTGCCCACAGAAGACAATACCAAACATGCTTTAATTTTCATGTCAAAGTTTAGAGAAAAAGTACATGAAGTCTGAGTCCTACTCAGTGAACTATAGGCCAGTGAGGAAAGCTGTGAGTGGGACATGTGTTCTGAAAAGAAAAACTCCTTCAAGATCAATCCTAATTAATCTTGGTAATAAAAACCAGAAACAGATATCAAAGGTGAAAGTTAAAAGATCAGAGAAAGGAAAGAAGCAACCAAAAGGAAGCTTTAAAAAAAATCTCAGACGCAAATGGAATTATAATATCTTGTCTCCACTTGCCCTATATTCCTGTGCATAGCTCCCTAGTGCTGGGACCAAAAAGGGAACTTCCCAAGACTGCTGAAAGGCATAAATCCTAAGTGCTGATATTAAATGTGTGAGCTTCCACTACCAGGCTTGAATTCCTTAACTTCCTGCTTCTTTAAATATACTGTTTTTAAAGTGTGTCACCACTACCTGGCCTCTATTGTTATCTAATTTTTAGCTATGCCCTCTGATCTCCAGGCATCCTTTATTTGTCAGAATATCAACACGAAATCAGACATTTTCCAATTTTCATCTAAATAAATATCAAAGGTTTTAAACAAAATAGAAAAAGATTATGCAATAAATATAAATGCCATATAAACATATACACAGGTAATAGTACAATAAAATGTCTGGTCCATTTGCCTTTGACAAATTCACAGAAAAAATATCCATTGTCTATCTTTTCTTCGTGAGTCAAAAGAGTTATACCTAATAAACTTTCTATCCATCTTGTATTAAATACCCAACACTATCTTTTGCTACTTTTTTTAACTACATCTCTATTGTGTCTTTTCTTAATTTATTTAGCAGAAAACTTCAGCTATTAAGTCTCCAAGTCCATCATGAGCATAATAAAGATATATTACCTGAGTAAACAGGAAGCATATGCAAATTTAAAATAAGACAGATATGGTTCTAATTTATAAGAAGAACCATATCCATACCTCAAGCAGACAATATTTCTCTCTCTCTACAAAGCCTCTCATTTGAATTGGCTGTATGGTTAAGAACCCTTTTGGTCATCTCTCTCTCTCTCTCTCTCTCTCTCTCTCTCTCTCTCTCTCTCTCTCTCTTTCTCTCTGTGTGTGTGTGTGTGTGTGTGTGTGTGTAGGTGTGTGTGGGTTGCTTTCTCAGAGTAAAAAATGAAAATAATAATAATCTTTCCACCATTCCAATCTTTCCTGTTACTCAAACACACTCAAGACAGGAGTATTCCATACCTTGTTTCTACCTCTGCTTCATCTGAAGATTGGTTACTGAAAGCACATCACTTACATGCCAACCTATTTTTCCACATGCAGTCCTTAACTGAACTCAATAACTATTACAAACTGTGCCTCTATGGCATTGCTTTTGTCCACATCATTTCCAGATTTTCTGGTGCCATACCAACCTGCCCAGGGAAACTCAGGACATTTATCAAGTGTAGGATAAGCTATTGAATATTTTCTAACATATCACAAAAATATTTTCTTCAACTCAAAGCCCCTCTTTGGGATGCTGTATAGAGGTAAGTATTCCTGTCCTATATATTTACTTTAAAATTGAATTGCAAGTATACACTACTTTGGAGAAGAGGTTTTCTGTTTATTTTCACAGAAAATGAAATACTGTGTATTTATTCCTGGATAAAGAACATGAAGTTTGATAGAGGAAGACCCCCTGAAAAATCTCCAATGGAAATGGATGGACCAGATGATTCAGCATTTCAGAGCACCTCTGTCAATTTTCCCAAGCTCTGTATCCAGAACAATTTCCAAGGAGACTGGCTGTGATGACCCAGTCTTACAGACCACTCCACTAAAGACTTGTCCATAATCCTAAATTTGTCTTTGGATTCCCAGGAGATTGTCAGCATCCCCATTCAGCAGGAAGTAGTCAAGAGAACAATGCCCACATTCCCAAAAACATGGATTGTGGATGTTTGTGTTTATTTATAGTGTTGTTTATAAGTTGTTATGGGGGGAAAGAATATTAGATTTGGAGTTCTTCTTGTTTTAAAAGGAGAATAGGGGATATGTAGGGGTATTGTATTGTTTCATGGTAAATAATTGTCCCACCCACTGGTTTAATAAAAAGCACTTTTCTGTGGGCCACAGGCAGGCAGGAAGTGTGGGCAGGGTTACAAGACTAAAAACTCTGGGAACAGAATGCCAGATGAAATGCCTGAGAGAAGCTGGAAGAAGCAGAGGACAACTATACTGCTCTAAGCAAAGGTAACCAGCTGCATGGCTGAACAAGAGACATGGGTTAGATGAAGGGTAGAGAGCTAGCCAGCTATATGCCTCGGCCTGAGGCCTATCAACCTAAAACTATTGAAAGCATTTGTGTGTATCTGTGGGTCTACAGGTCTGCGAGTCTGTGGGTCTGTGGGCCTAGACCTTGAGGTTAGGCCCAAAAAGTCAGGAACAGTAACCTCAAAATACACCTCCAAAATAAGCATCCATATTGAGAGCCTTAGCTAGGAAGCCACATCTTAAAAGACCCATGTCTCAATTCACTACCAGCAACAGACCCTCTAGAGAAGAGATTTTTAAATAAGGATGGGAATTTCTTCGTTTTGTATGTTTAAAATTTGTTATAATGCATTTCAACTTATGTGGAAATATCAGCCCCTCTTTGGGATGCTGTATAGAAGAGGTAAGTATTCCTGTCCTAACCTTCACACACCCTTAAACACACAGTATCAAAACACTACTTATAAATGTTTTCTAGGTTTCATTCTTCTTACTAGGTAGGTGTTATATTTTAGTTTACTCATACTTTTATTTATTCTTGTCATTTGGAGCATAGCTTTCTTAATTTCTACATTACCTGTTTGGTTTTTGTCTGGCTGGTTTCTGCCTTTCTCCATCATTCTTTGTTGCCTAACTTTAACATGTTCATCAATAGGCAAGTATGCATATTTATTTAACCAATCACAGCCACATATAACCATATAGTGTAAAAAAAAAAAACTTTCCATTGCAGCTATGCCTCTTTTATCACATTTCTAATGATAATAATTGTTTATACCATTTCATTGTAAATGTACACATATATTTCTGACTAATCTGTATCTCATGTTTGAACATGGGCATGAGTCTCAAAAGACACTTGGTACAAGTGAACAAAGTTAGATATTATAAAGACTAGATCATTTGATAGATGGCAGAACTATTTTTTTTTTTTAATTTTCAATGAAATGATGTTCTATTTCTGGGCACCAATACTCTAATATCGTTGTGTGAAATGTGTTAAAATGTGTAAATTTATTTGCATCAACAATAGAGAGCTTGAACCCAGTAATTTAGTGGTTAAAACCAATAAGGTAATTTGGGAACCTGTCTTCTGATGTTTATACAACTTGTTCCAACACAGCACACAGAAATTGACTGCCCACTTATGATATTAACAAATATAAAGATTCATTCCCACTGCCCAACATGCAGATTTGCCTTCCTCGTTCATTAAATTGTACACACTGCTTTCTAAGGAAACACTTCAAAGACTAGATCTTTTTCAGTAGGTCTCCAGAGAGAACTATGGTTACTTTTCTTTGTTCAGTTGCAAGTTCCTTGCAAAAGTTATTTTCTGGGAATTTGGTATATATATTTTACACATTGAATTTTATCAGTCATTTTGTCTACTACAGTTTATCGTCAAAATCTGAGTATGTTTTTATGGCCTTCACAGTTACGAATGCAAAAACAATTAAAAAAAATTATTCAGAGGAAAAAAATGGTAAGATTAAACAATAAAATACACAGAGAATACCGCCTAATGCTTTATTTTGAACAAACCTAGTATTACATGACTGTCTTGTGTGAAGAGGCAATTTTCTCAATGAATTGTCTGACAAATGAAGGAGTCCTCACTTTAGAGCAGTTGATCATCCAGTATGGAAGTATTATGAGTATAATAAAAGATCTTAGGTTGGAGAATAGCTTCTAGATCAAGCTTCTTTAAAGAAACAGCAGATATGCAGAAATGAACTTACTTATGTTTAAATTTCACAGTATTTAAACAGGACACTCTAACGTACTTCTAGTCAGTTCAACAGAAGCTGGTTTAAAACTACTGCATTGATATGCCTAAAATCAGCTTGTAGTATGTCGCTTCCATCTCACCTGCAAGGAAGACATGACACAAGGCTCTTCTTTCAGTGATTTATTCAGGTCCTTGTACATGGATCTTCTCTCCTCTGTTTTTCTGTTTCTCCTTCCCTGGGGGAAACCCGGCCCAGCTAAATTCCTTCAGGATAACCAATCATCAAGTGCCACATGGGCCTTGCCAATATGTCCACATACAAGGAAGCAAACCAAGCACTCAGCCTTAGCCAAATAAGGAGTTGGTTACCCCAGAGAGTGCTCACCATTGGGAACGTGGGAGGCGGAAGCCTGTGCCATCTTTAAGGTGCGGCTCCTCAGCTCTCTAAAGTTCCCCCTTTTTGTTTAAATTAAAATTACAGCAGGTGAGTGCAGAGGTCTATTCTCTGTTGTGCAAGGAACATTATCCAAAGACTCCTTTTGGAGCATCCCCCTAGTGATTATGGGACTTATTCAAAACCCTTTTTTCACAGAGGTGGAACATTAGGGTGAGAAACCCACATGCAAGCAGACATGCTCTTCTTGAGCCCTCCAAAACATAGCTGAGGTGCTCAACTGCAGTGCATTAGCCTTGCAACCTACAAAAAACATTAATCTTTTAAGGCAGCAAGCCAAACATTGGGAGACTGTCCAGCATCAATGGCTATAAAGGCTTGGGCGATCATGGCTGCATCTTGGTGTTGCCAGAGCCTAATGTGGCAAAGGCACCATAGGCAGACCCCAGTGACTAGCACCATCAGGCAGGTCATTGCTCCTAATCCCACCAACTCTTTCAAATAATCCATGGCAGTGGCAAGCCAAGTGGCCAATCCTTCAGCTATGCCAGCATCCATCCTGGTGGAACGAACAGTTACGACAGCCACCCAAATTTATTCTATTAAGCTGTCAAACTGTCCAGTCCAATTACAAGTAAATAAGCATGGAAACAATCTGGCATCATGAGGAATTGTCATTGATCAGTCTCAGGAATACAGATAGAATCCCCCAGTGTAGCTCTGCTGCTCCTTGCTGTATTATCAGGCTGGTCAGGCTGAGCAGAAATGGGTTCTTGATCATCACCATCTTTCAAGTCCGAGGACTGGACTCTCCTGATCAGCTGCTTGGGTACCCAGATTGGGTCCTGTCAGTCCTGAGGGAAAACACAAACAGACCCTCTCACCCAAGTTAGCACTGGATCTGGTCCATTCCAGACTCCTGTAAAGATACCTTTCCATTTTACCATGCCTTGATAGCCACCCCGAGGTGTGCAATGCCTGTCAGCAGCAGATAATCCATTGGAATCCAAATTTAACAGATGAATGGTAAATAAGGCTAAGGAAAGTCTCTCTTTAGGGGTGCGGCTGTAGCCAACACCCCTTTTTGTTTAAATAAACATTCTTTAAGAGTGTGATGTGGGCACTCAACAATGCCTTCACTTTGAGGGTTGTAAGGTAATCCATGAAGTAATTGAACATCCATATGCTGACAAAAGGAGGTTACTTGTTGTCCAGTATAAGCAGGGCCATTATCAGTCTTCAATTGTAGGGGTTTTTCCCAAGCTTTCCACGCTTCAAGGCAGTGGGCTATAACATTTTTTGCTTTTTCTCCAGTCATTGCAGAGGCATACATAATGCCAGAACAAGTATATATTGACACATGTACATATTTAAGTGTTCCAAACTCTGAAATATGAGTATCATCCATCTGCCAAATTTTAGAGGTTATGATCCTCGAGGATTTACTCCAAGCCCTGATAAACAGCACATTGAGGGCAATTTAGAACAACTTGGTGTGGGTCAGCACGCAACAAAGAAAACTTTTGTAGCAAAGCCTTAGCAATTAATTAAATTTTTGGTTTCACTTTCTCACGAGTCCCTGAGACTGCTTCCTTTCTATCTACAGAGTGAAGGTATAAACCTCCACTCTTGTCGCAGACCTTTACCCATTCTTTACATGGATCCCCACTTTACCTGAGGACTTACATTGCGCTCCCTGATCACTGAAAGTTCTGGGCCTCTGACAGCCAAACATGCCCCATCCAGACCACCACTTGTCACTTCCACCTCGCCTCCAAGGAAGACATGACACCAGGCTCTTCTTTCAGTGATTTATTCAGGTCCTTGTACATGGATCTTCTCTCCTCTGTTTTTCTGTTTCTCCTTCCCTGGGGGAAACCCGGCCCAGCTAAATGCCTTCAGGATAAACAATCACCAAGCACCACATGGACCTTGCCAATAGATCCACATACAAGGAAGCAAACCAAGCACTCAGCCTTAGCCAAATAAGGAGTTGTTTACCCCAGAAAGCATTCACCATTGGGAACATGGGAGGCAGCAGCCAGCGCCATCTTTAAGGTGCGGCTCCACAGCTCTCTACAGTACTAACCCGGTTATTACTATAAAAACACAAATCAGAACATAGCCAGACATAGATACAAACTTTTCCCATGGTATCAAAATTTCAAAGAATCAGAAAATTGTTATTTATATTGCTGTGTAAAGCAGAAGAGGGTGCATTCACCAATAACTGGAACAGTGATGTTTCCAGAAGATATTTTAACACAATATTTCCACAAATGTAAAAAGAATAACCTGCCAGTTTTTTATTGGACTTCAGACTCATTCCAAGAGTTAATTCCCCTAAAAGAGTCTTCAAAAGTACAAGCAAACCTTGACATTTGATAAATCATAAATAACTTACTCCTATTATACTAAAAATATTGCTATACACATATAGTAGTGTCCTCATCCAAGTTTATTGAAAGTGAATAGATAGCCAGTGCAAAACAATGTCAGGGATTAATGAAATATGTTTTTCTGTTTTTCTAATATGTTTAATGTTTTAAAATATTTTCTAAAAGAAACAGGGGCAGAGAGAGACACACTGAGAGAAACATAAAGGATTAGATGGATGTAAAGGAAAGAGACAGGAAAAACAATACTAAATCAAGACATCTGGATAGACAATGGAGGAACCAAGAAAATTAAAAGTTTTTTTTTTAAAAGGGAAATGTTTGTTAAGTTATATTGTATGGCAAAAATGTTACTTCATGAAACAAATTGTTTATGCCTTTACATTTTTTAAATTATGAGATAGATATTAACAACCCTGTTCCTTTAAGACTACATGTCTTGACTCTGGTTCACTGCTCATAATGCAATATTTGTCTCTGGTAGCTATGGAAACAGAAGATTTTCAAATCCATCCCTTCCCTTAGGCAATCTCTACCATTTCTGAATCACAAAGGAGGAAAAGAGACAAGTATTTTACATTTTATACATACTGTGCTTTTAGAGGTGTCAGTTTGATGAGATATAGAGGTCAATGAGTCCACAGATATGTTTAAATTGTTCCTTTACACCATTTCCATGTGAGTAAATCCTGCCAAGTATAGTAAGAGATGGGGATTCCTGAGAGTTTATGAAGGTTATAAAGCAAAGAATCTGCTATAAGCCTGTTTAGTAAATTATATTCCACTTGTTGCTATTGTATTATATTGAAGATGGGGGCAGTGAATATGTAGACCTCATTGGAGGGACAGGAATATAACAGTATGCAAATACCTCTGAAGTGTATAAATGAGGCTCCAACCAAGCAAAACAGAAGAGAAGATTTTAGAGGTTTGTGTGAACCAAGATTTTGTTACACAGACAGTTTTAAGCTGATTTATCTAACAGAATTTCTTTTTCAGAAGGTGTTTGGTCTCTATGTAACTTCTTCCCTGGTTACTATTTCCTGTTATATGGAAGATATTTATGATCTTGGCATCTTAAAAATGGATCTCCTCCCACTTGTTAATGAAAGGGAAATGATCAACAGGATCAAATCTGACCTGACAGAGAAGACTGCTCTTGGTCTAACAATTTCCACTAAACATTGAAAACTTTTCTAATGGGTGTCTCGTCTCAAGTAGTGGAGCCATTGCTTCCACCAAGAAAGCATATTTTATGAGTTTGAGGAGCACAGGAAACTTTTGTTGTAGTTTAACCTGGCAAGAAAATGCAGTTTGAACTTCACCCAAAGCTTCTTCAAAGATAAGAAGGTAAGTCTGGGCAGACAAGTAAGAATAACACTGGACTATACAATGGAAATTATGAAAGGAGAAGGAACTGATGAGACATTATACCAACATAAATGAGCATGGCCGCCAATGTTGCTTACTAGAACATTGAAAGCAAAGCTTTCAATCACTACATGTGGAGGAAATAATATATTTCCTGAAAAAATGATCACAGATCTAAACAATAATTATCCATAGAGCAAGCAATACAGAAAGCTTTAGAGGAAAAACTCGAACTTTATTAAAACAGATACACCAAGAAAACCATGAACAATTGATAACACCACAGAAGAAAATCCCAAAGAAGATGATTACACACAATCTACCACCAAAAATTACAGAAAATAACAATGCAATCACCAGTCATTTATATCCCAGAATATCAATGGACTCAATTCACCCTTTTATCCTTTCATGTCTGTGTTATATCTGGTTTCGATCTTTAGACTGAGATCATTAAATCTATCATAATTAAATTAATTAACTTCTTATTATCTAGTGTCAATGAAAAACTTTTGGGGTCTTTGAGAATAGAGAGTTTTGGTAAAATCTTGAATTAAGTAAACTGCAAGTCTGCATCACCTATGCCAGTTGCCTTGTTGCTGCTCTATAAGCAAAACTCAGAAGAAACTGCAAAAGAGGTAATATGACATTAGATCATTTGGGCTACCCACTGCCATGAGAGATATTTCAGGGGT
>JARWLC010000268.1:0-28980 GCA_033318265.1 Phyllotis vaccarum | reverse complement strand
GGGCACAGAAGTTCTTTCCTATAAGGTTCAGAGGCAGGAGGCAGCTCTGTGTCCTGTAATTGATGAGTAGTCTGCAGTGTGTGGTGATACATATTTAAGAAAATTAATCTGGAGCATCAGAAACAAACCACAGTCACCCAGTCAACTCCTCAGGCCTGTCTCCAGGAATCCTCCAACTGAATGCCTCACAGTCCTCATCAGAAAGGAAAGGGAAAGTCTCTGGGAAAGCGGAAAGACCCTCTTCTCTTGTTCCACCCAGCTCTCTTAACTTCCTCCTTCCACATTCCTATAGGTAAGATTAACATTTGGGTCTCCTCTCTGAAATGGCTTGGTTTTTATGCTTAACTCTGATATTCCAGATTAATTTTATTAAATATCTATTGCCACAGGTGAACACTTGCTTGCCTTCAGGCTGTTTGGTACAGCACTGCAGGGCAAGGAGGTCAAGAATCCAGAACTAGTTACTTTTGTTCCAAAAAACAAATTATTGTAATTTTGGTAATTGTCACTTTTCAACCAAAATGGAGAAGCTTCAAAAAATGTCATGGCTATGACTACTGAGTTCCATGTAGGAACTAAGTGAAGAAGCATCCAGGATGCTAACAGGCACTCAGCAGAGGGCATTTGACTGATGGGTCTGAGTGCTTTGTACCCATGGTGAAGTTGATGTCAATAATCGGGATGAAAAACTCTAAGGAGAAAAAGAATTGTAAGAAGAGAAAGTATAATCTATGAATGTGCTATATTTGCAGCTATTTGTAAAATACCGCAAACAACACTTAAAGATTTAGGCAAAGTTAACAAGATCTTGGAGGATTAGTGAAGGGAAAGTGTGGGTGAGGGAAGGAAGGTGAAGTTTAAAGCAACGCCCCACAGATGGCAGCTCTGGACTTGAGAACTTGAGTTTTTACTGTTCCCTGCAGATCCCTGTAAATGACACAGGAGGGCTTATCATCTCTAGTTTCCATGAAGTTTGGCCAGCAGTCTGGTCAAGTGGGAGACCAAAGGGGCAGTGGAGAGCGTCTCCTCTGCCCCACAGTGACAGAATGTTCCAGTAACCACTCCCTCTGCTTACCCGGTACCTCCCAGATGTGGACTTGGCTAACTGATGCCCTCTTTCTGATTGGATACTATGAGCAAGGTTGTCAACTCTCTTCCTGAAGATAAACACCCTCAAAGTCGTCTCTTCTCTTCAGGTTATTTATTGTTCTGTGGTTCTTTTCATTTGGTTTCGTTAACCCAGTTGGAGTTCAGAGCCCCAGCAGCCTTCCAACAATGGACCCCCCTTTGTCTTAGATTGATCTGTCCCCTCCTCCTGTGCCTATAGCCATGAAGTCTAACTGAATCCATTCTGTTCCCAGGCAAGGGATGCTGTACAGGCATCCACATGCCAACCATATGTGGTTCATTTACTTGTGTATCCCCAAGTGCATGGCTCCTATCGGAAACCCAATTAAAGGTGGTTAGGCAAATGCATTCTGCCATTCCCAGCTCTGATTATCCCCAGTGCTGGAGGGAAAGTTCCAGTCCTGGTTTCTTCTCGAAACTAATTTCCCAGAAACTATCTCTCAGATAAAAATAACATCACACAAGAGATTAGTAAAGTATTCAAAGGCCAATAAACATGGCATCACAAAAAGAAAAGTGACAACACATTGCCACCTAGAGTCAATTAAGGGCCTCTAGGACATGTCATTTGCCAAAACAATCTCCAGAACAAAATAAGGATGCTTCTTAAGATTCTGAGGTAGAATTCAGAGAAGAGAAAATACCCTGAAGGAATAACATCAAAATACATCCACTTAAACTCTGGGACAGAAATCAAATTAAGGTTTCACAATTGTCCTTGGAAGTCTCTAGAAAACTAGCAAAGGCTGGTGAAGACTATCCTGGTATTAAAGAGGCCACAGTGAGGGGGAGCATCTGGTAACACCCAATGCAGAGAAGTGAGCAGTTTTGATCCTTGTCCTCCAGCCAAAGTTCAAAAGGGACCACTGAGAACCTTAAGCCATTGATTTGTAGAAATCACAAACTACAGGGGGCCAGGCTGGAGAAATTCAAAACCAGGATTTACACAGATGGATCAGCAATGGCTTCTTCATACAATGTGAATGTTTAAGGGCTAGAGAGATGGCTCAGTGGTAAAAGTACTTGTCAAGTCTGAGGGCCTGAGCTTAATCCCTGGACTCAGAGTGGAAGAGAGAACCAGAGAACTGACATGGCAAGTTGTCCTCTGACCCACACATGTGTGTGTGCATGCGCGCACAAACACACACACAAACACACACATACACGCACATATACACACACACAATCACACACATACACCCATAAACACACATATACACACAAACCCACACATATACACACACAAACATGCACATACATGCACACATACACACACATATGCTTCACACACATGCACACACAGGTACACATACACACATATGCTTGACACCCATGCACACATGCACACAGACACACATATACAAACACACAGGCAAACACACACATACACACACATACAAACACATATACAAATACACACATACACACACACATAAATAAGTGTAATAAAAATATAAATGAAGTCAGCATTTAAGTTTATTAAGGCCAAGGTCACTAACTTATGAGAATAATCACTTGAATTACATGAATGAATTATTTGAAGATTGCTTGAGTGACAACAACCACAAATGTAGAAATCTAGAGAAAATCCCAGAAAAGGATTTCCTGATTTTTACTGCCTTTGACTCCTATCTAACTTATAATAAATATATCCAATTTTGTCTTGCCACAGATACAGATATTGGTTTTTATTATATATCACCAAAATTAAATTTAGAATGGTGGTCAAACAAAACACTGCTCTGGGATATTAATGATTGGCAGAATATCTAAGGCATTCTATCTTCTGAGAACACACAGAGAATGACACAGACAGCTTCTCCTAAATAAGCTGTCAACGGGGTTCTATTACCCTCTTAAAGTGTTCAAGCACATTGCCCTGGACAAAAAAAAATCACACCCATGCCATTTAAGGACCAGATGCAATAAGAATGTAGAACTTAGTGTCCTGGGATTCTTTTGCACACCACATACGTGGGGCATTGTAATTGCAAATGTTTGCCCTTCTTTTTAAATGTACAGTTATTTATTGCATACACTTGTTTTTTTGTTGTGTGTTTTGAGACAGGATCTCAAGTATGTCACTCTGAGTGACTTGGAACTTGCTAGGCAGATGAGGCTGACACTGAACTTACAGATTTACCTGCCTCTGCCTCTCAAGTGCTGGGATTAAAGCATGTGCCATCATCCAGAGTATGTGTGTGTGTGTGTGTGTGTGTGTGTGTGTGTGTGTGTGTGTAGACGTCGTGATGCATGTGTTGGATGTCAGAGAACAACTTGCAGCAACCAATTGTTGCCTTCCACATTGTGAGTTTGCAGGCCAAATTCTTCTTATCAAGCTTGTGTGGCAAGTGCCTTGATCTACTGTTTCACGAGCCCTACACTTGGCAGTTTGAAAGTGTCTCCACTCCACTATCAAAAGTCTTATAATGGCACTCAATCTCTATTACTAGCCACTATATGTTACATGTGAAGACAACCAGGTAAGTCCAGATCCCATTGAGGACTTTCACCGTGTGCCACTGGTGACTCTCCAAGTTCAGCAGACAGTAGGAACAAAGGCCTTTTCCAGGCTAATCCACCTGAGAGACAGGTGAACCATGGCTGCTGGTCTTTAGCAGGTACAGGAAGAGGTTGGTCAGGACTTGTGGGGCCAGGGATCCTGATCATCTCTACCCTTCACCCATGAAGGTGAGGCAGTTTCAGCCAGCCTTGGTCTAGCATGTACAGACAAGGCTGTGACATCACCTTTATAACCCCAGAACCTCCCTGAAGAGCTGAGAACTGATGTTCTACTAAACCCTATTACCAAAGGCTTGTTTCTATGTTTACTGCTGCAATACTCCAGGGCAACCAGGTCAAGTTTCCCTAAGATGCTTCATCCATTCCACTTTGCTAATGAGATGCCAATTGAATTGCATCAAAAGAACATGTTGATATTTGTGTGTGTGTTGTAATTTTTAGTACAATTTCAAAGATTGGTTTATGTTAATGGATATCACCTGTGTTATGTGTACCACCATGTGGGTGCAACACCCAAGAATGCCAAAAGAGGGCAGTAAATCCCTGGAGCTACAATTCCAGATAGCTGTACACTACCTTGTAGGTGCTGAGAATTGAACTAGAGTACTCTAAAAGATCAGCTAGTGCTCTGACAACCAAGCCATATTTCTAGCCCTCTACTCTTTGTAAAACATTCAAACATTATGTCAGCCAGCATTTTCATCATTGCTATAAAATACTCAAATAAAAAGCAGGCCAAGAGAACCAGAGAGGGACCAGAGACAAACAATAGCAAAGCAGGACTATTGAGGAGGTATACCCTTTCAGAATATTCTCCTTCCACATTCCATAACCTACTTCCTCCAACAGGCCAAACCTCCCAGTTTCTACCACTTTCCCAAATTGCCATCAAATTATGAGTTCCCCAGTGGAATAATCCTTTGATTAGGTTAAAGCCCTTCTGGCCAATCCAATTGTTGAATCAGGTCCAGAGTCTCTCTTCATTTTAGTGAAGCAGGAAATCTGCTGTGCCCATTCATCAGTTGCTTCTCCTTGAGTCCTGAAGAATGTCTGACAGTTTTCTCTGCAAAGCAGGAACCTGAATGACCATCTTGGCTTGTTCTGCCAAAGTTCAGAGGTCACCTTCCTATGGAACCTGTATGTCCACTTTTGACAGCATAATGTCAAGCAGTTAATATAAGAACAGGTTCATGTCCAGTGGCTAACCAAAGCAACAAAGAAACTAATCTCTATATGGAGTTTATTCGATGCCCATTTTTCTTTTGAAGTAAATTGATGATGCCAGGATTAGATCTGTCTCACTGTCCAGAAAAATCTAAGTTCTTAAAACATTTTAAATGCCATATTCTTTAGGTCTTAGAAGTATTTGAAGATTATCTATCTAATTGAATTATATCTTTGTATAACTAAAAATCTAACTAACATGCATTTCTTAATTATACATTACAATTTTAAATCCGTTACATGAACAACATATCTTAAACAAGAGTAGAAAAATACATACAGCATAAGAGAATTGATCTTAAATTTGTATCAATAAACCAAAATCCATACCTGTGTAAAACATTTTGAGATTAACAGCTAATTTCCTGATTTAAGTAAATTCAATAATCTAATTTAAAAAAAATCATTCATATACCATATCTCCTTTTTCTTCTTAGAAAGAGATTAACCATAACCATTAACCATTTATAATGAAAACAAGCATTTATAAACTATATTTTAGGAATTTTGGCGTAGTTTCCCATTACTACTTCCTGCTGATTATGGGGCATTGAAAATATCATGGGTTCTTGAGACTGCTCATCTTAGTCTGTAGCCCTGAAGCTGATACGGCCATCTCTTCCCATCAGAGGTTTTTTCAGGGGTCCTTGGTTGATGAAACCATATTGTCTGGAAGCAATCCACAGGTTCTCATCTTCTGTGGAAATAAAAGCAGAACTCTTCTGAAGCAATAAATCCTTAGACACAAATTTCAAAGTCAAGATACCTTTAAAATAAATATTCTTGTTTAATTTAGCAGCCTTTGCAATCCATTGTCTTTCTGCAGTTAGCCAATTAACAGATAAAAAATAAAAGAAAACACAATAACAACCCAAATCAAGATTTTCTGTCTTTTCCACCTTTACATGGCTTATTATATTTTTATTACTCTATTTCTCTTTTTAAAGACTTTCTCTATCTTCTTTCTTTTCTCTCTGAAGCCTATGTTCCTTTTATACACATTGTAACATGTTTAAAGGTTTTTCTTTTCATCTGAATCTGTTTTATTGTGAATCCTTAATCATCTTTCAACCAGAAGAGCTTTTAAAATACACTCTCTTAAAAGGCTGCATAGTTTTTACAGATAAAGCTGAATCAGTAAGTTCTCTAAAAGGGACCATGTCTCTGTTCATGGCCAGCAAACAGAGAAGATCCAAGAAAATGCTGCTACTAATTATCCATCTTTGTTTCTTTTTTGTTCAAAATAAACAGAAACCTTAAAAATCAATCACATGTTACTGAGTCTTCTGTGTGATTTCAGGAACTGGCCTGACTGCAGGTTACACTGCCTGTTGCCAGTCCGCCAGCACCATTTTGAATGTGACCTGCACGCCACGCTTTCTCTGCACAATGACCCGCTTCATATACACAATTTGGATGCTGTTTCGGCTCAGTTTCTGTGCTAAAACCATTTTTAAACTTTCTCAGGCTTAGAGTGAATATTCTGTCCCACATTCAGTGCCATCTGCTGTAATGGAGTTTCTTGGTCCCAGGCAGCCAGAAGCCAAGACCCACAGAGCTGCAGCCCTAGACCCCTTAGCCGCCCACCACTGCTCCGTCCCCCAGAAATGACTTAGGTGCTTATATTAAGTTCATACCTTTTGGCCTATGGCCAGGCACATTGCTAGCTAGTTCATACATCTTAAATAAGCCCATTTCTATTAATATTTCCTGCCATGTGGCCTGTGGCTCACCTGTGTTCCTTACATGCTTCTTCTTGGGAGGCTTGCTCACTCTGTCCCTCACTCTGACCTTCCTTTCTGACCTATTCTGATTTCTCTGCCTACTTTTTCTATGGTACCTGTCATGGGCCAAAACAGCTCCTTTATTAAAAGATTGATATTCACAGCATACAGAAAGGCATTCACACATCTATCAGGTCTCAAGGATAGCCTTGAATGCCTGAACTTTCTTTGATTCTTCACTATCCCAGCCTATGTAGTTTCCTAACCTCCCACACCCCATCACTCCCTTCCTAGCCTTTCTTCTGTGTGGTTGTGGCCATGTGTCAGAATTCTGACCAATAGAATGTAAGTAAAAGTGACTGTGCCATTTCTAGGTCATTCCCCTAAGAGGAATCTCTGACTTTGACTGTGTGCTCCCTTTCCCTTCCCCTTACTGATCAGGACACCAGTGTGATAAGAGGAGCCACTGCAGCCACCTTGAAGCTAAGAAATGACACCTCAAGACAGAGACAATATGCCAGCTTTGGTCTGCCTATCTTTGTGAGACAAAATTGTAAAACCATTTTGTTTAATGACTATATATAAGGGGTGATTTGGCTGTATCCTAAATAATATTTCATGCCATTCATTGTCTTCATTCCTCTTTATCAATACATAATTATGTTTTCATTTCAAATTGTATTTTTTATTTCCACATTTTAAAACTATACTGCTAGCCAGCGGATCAATTTATTCTTTTCAATTAGTGTATGTGTTCATTTACGTTAGTGTGTTTACTGTTTTAAGATTATTTTTTCTACCATTACAATTGAATGAACATTGTGGCTGTCTGTAGAATTCTGGGGCTGCATTCTGTTCTCCTCAACATTCTTTCTATATTGTTCCATTATCTGTGTCATCCGGAAGCACCAAGGAGTCTGAGGTGTCCTGTCCTCTCTCCTCAGCAGGCTATCTTCATCTCTCTGGATGGTTTCAGCAGGATGCTTCTCTTTGTATTCCAGTAACAGAGTTTCAGAAACATCATCTCTGCCTGGCCAGTACACTAACCCAGTCTCCTTGGAATATGGTAAGTCTGTTGTGTGGCCATATCGAGTGGGATGTGTATAGTTTCAGAAATAACTTTTTTTAATGTTGCTGTCCCTATTTTTGTCTACATTTGTTCCATTGTTCTATTTATTTTTCTTTACAAAGGACCACTAGCTCTGTTGGCTGACATACCTGTCACACTTGGTGATGTCCCTCTGTTGCTGGGTCTTGTCATCCCCTGTGTGCTCTCCAAAAGTCTGTCATCATATCAAGGGCTCATTTTTCTATCACATTTACTGCAGCTTCTGATGTGGATTTGAGCATTTAAGAGTTTTTCTTCCTTCTAAATCTTTCTGCTCCCATTCTTTTCTGGCTCCATTATTCTTTTTTCATATATATTTCATTTCTATTGAAATGCAGAGAAGATTCTTGTTGTGTTTTCTGAAACATCTCTCTTCTGATATAGTCATTTGTGTATGTTCCTGTTGGCATTAGTTGAGGGGGCAGAGTGGTTCTTTGTATAGATCCCATGGTAGATCTTTACTAAGAAACGGTGATGATTTTTAATTTTGAAAGAAATATTTGTTTTAAATTGAAAAATCCCTTTAGCTATAAGTTCTATTTAATAACAAGTTAGTGGCTGGAGAGCAAACCGAAATATCAGCACAAGGAACCAGCATACCTGGAAAGTGGAGCATCCTGCAATACATCTCACTAACGATTAAATATAAAGTAAGGGGGAAAAGTGAGTTCCTGTGTTAGTGATTTTGATGAGCTAGATGTAACAATAGTTTTAGTTGCTTAGGGAAATTGTAATGTACCCTCATGTGAGATAAGATTAAAGTATACAAACAGAAAAGTATATTATTGAGGAAACAAAACAAATGATAAAGAAAGGTTTGTGAAACAGAGTGTGAGACCAGTATGGTGGATAAGTCTGCTAATCTCTATATGCAGGAGCTAGAACCCATAGAATCAAATGTTCAAGGTCATCTTCAACACACTGAATTCAAACCAGCCTGAATACCTAAGACTATTTCAAACCACAACCAAAGCCCCAATACAGCATTTTGGTTTTAAACATGCCTATACTCACTCATACAAACATAGTTGTGATATCATTCTCCAGTAATTAGAAATATTCTGAGTCTTTTGTTTTTAATTTCTAAGGACTGGAGATAAAGTTAGTGATACAGCATTTGCCTAGTATTTCAGGGACCTAAATTCAGTCCCCAATACCACAAAGATGCACATGTGTACACATGCACATGCTATATGTATTAGAGCTAGACATGGTACCTTAATTCCTATAATCTCAGAATTTGGAACTGAGGCAGGAAGACCACCAAGTGTTCAAGGTCAACTGACCACATAATGAGTTCCAAGGCAACCTCGCTAGAGTGTGGTCTTGTCTCAAAAATTTTTAAAATAATCTTTTTGTGTACTGAAAATGAAACCTAAGTGTCACACTTGTTAGGAGACTGCTTCACTGTGAGTCACCACCAGCCTATGGTAATTTTGTGCCACACTTTTGTGTGAGGCTTACTTATCATTTAAATTCCAGGTATCTTTTTTTTAGTTAAAGTAACAATACCATTTTAGGCATTTGGCACAGTGCAATGAAATTGCTCATATTTATAGTGGTGCAGCCATCACCACCATCCCTCTCTGGGACTGGTTTACACTCCTAAACAGAAATTCTGGACCCAATAAACACCAACTCCATGCTCCGTTCTACTTAACCCTTAAAAAAATTCTTGTAGGGCTTGGCGATACACATCTTTAATTCCAGGAGCTGGGAGACAGAGAAGCAGGTATAGATCTTTGTGAGTTTGAGCTCAACCTGGTCTATGAAGTAAGTTCCAGGACAACCAGGGCTACATAGTAGGACTCTGTCTTGAAAAGAGCAAAAAAGAAAGAAAATGAAGAAGAAAGAGAGAAAGGAAAGAAGGGAGGGAGGGTTGGCTTTAAATAGCATGCCTTAAACTGCACAAAGTCTGGGTCCAGCACTGACCAAAACCCACAAATTCTGGTTACTTTGAGCAAGCATCAGAACATTTCCCTCCAGAAGTCACCACAGATCTTCATCAAAGATTTAAGGAATGGTACCTGGGGTGGTGATACAGACCTTTAATCCCAAGGAGCACAGACACAGCCCTTTCCAGAGTTGAAGGAAACAGTTACACTCCCCAGAAGCCACAAGTTTGTTAGGCTATGTTATTCTCCTTACCACCTAGAACTATAGGTAAATGGCACCATCATTTGTTCTGAAATTATTCCTGAAGTGTGAAGCTTTATGAGCTTTATGTTAGTAGCATCAGCCAATCTTAGGTTTGACTCAATCTAATTTTAAAAATTCACATTTGGGTTGTGGAGATGGTTTAGCTAGTCTCAGTCCCCAGGCTTCCTCCAACTTCAATGTGGGCTAGCATCACCCTACATATAAAACCACATAAAAATTAATAAATACATGTACAAACTACTTAATTAATTTTTTATAAATAAGTTCAGGATTGAAATGGAAGTTTTATTCAGGGGAGAGGAGAGATGGGAATAGAGAGTAGGAAAGAGAAGTATCCTTTTTCCTGAAATAAGTCTTTGCAGAAGTTTTACTTGAGAGCTTATGTGTCTTTTAGTAGAAGCATCACATAGCCTTTACCTAGCTGCAAGGGAAGCCACACAATCGACTCTTTATTCCAGATAAAGTGGAATGTAAATGTCCAAGTAAAGTCCAAGGAAATGTCAGTAATTCCATACTATAGGACTAGACATCAAATGGATATACTAAATATGTTTTTAAAAATTTGTTTAATATTGAGGTTATTTCTCTTGTCTTCCTTCTTTTTTATAATTGTAAACAATGTCATGTTTAACCAAAAGAAGCAGAAGAAATATTGCAGTATGTTACATGGTTATTAAAATGACTCAAAACACTGGTGTTAGAAGGGTAGTGGAGACAAGGAGAAGACAGACATCTTGAAACATCATTTATATAACATTTTAGTATCTTGTTTAGAGCCAAAAGTGTTTCATAATTAACTTTCTAGACCAGTGTAAAAGCCTCCTTCTACTGAAGATAGAGGAATATCACAGAAGCATTAGTGTCCCTAGATGGCAAAGAAGTGACTTTGGGATGTCTCAGTGGTTATATTTGCCCAGTGCATTATCTAGGCTGTACTGGGGTTAAGTGTTAACTGGGAAAAGAGAGCATAGCTTATTAACAGATATCACTTTTATACCATGTTTTCAGTTTCCAGGGGAAAGCAAACCACAGGGTGTGGTCTGTGACCCCATCCTTAGGGAATCTTACCAGTGGGGACATTTCCCCTTATATAGTAAGCAAATAAAATTAAGAATGTGAGTTAGACATCTCATTGCTACCCAGGGAGTTACAACAGGTTGTTGGGTGGGTGTAGTCTTATAGTCAGGGAAGAGGGCTGCTGGAACAAGACTGGGAAGCCCTCACAACACTCAGCCTCTCTCTGAATTTATGATGAAATATGACTCATATCTAGGCTTGCCCTTTTTATATCTGGACCATTTTTTTAATGTGTCACATTTGACCTGAATGGTGATACATTAACAAATCCTAGAATTTTTGTGCAAATTAAAAATATTTTTTCTCCTTAAATTGATGTTGAACAATTGTCAGCCTGATTGAAACTTTGACCCACCCTATACCCAGAATCTGGACTTTTTTTCTTCCTCTGATTCTTGGAGAGATACACCATTGCTGAGACAAGGATATGATGCTGTCTCTCCCAACTTGACCCTCCCACACTCATCCTTGTCTACAGAAACAAATTGCTTCTCCTGTCCCTTCAGTTTTGACCTCCTAAGGAAAAAAAATTCTGAAGCTGCAACCAGACAGTCATAGCAGACAGAGAGCAGGCACCCACATCTCTCCTAGAAGCAAAAATGGGGCTTCACATAAGTCAGGAGGTGGGTTGGGGGCTCACATCATGGTAACTCAGGATGTAGATGATTCATGTCATTTCAGCAAGAGTGTGAGAGTCTCATATCACACTAAGCTAGAAAGGGGAGTGGGGATGAGGTGGCAGGAGATTATGTCATGTGAGGCTCTAGAAATTAGTTTGGAATAGACATCAGCTCTTTACACTGTTTAGGATAATTTTCACTAAGAGAGTAAGAGAATAAGCCAGAAAGATTGCTCAATAGTTAGATGTTTCAGCAGATAAAGCACACATCTCCAAATAACAAGCTTAATGACCTGAGTTTTATCCCCAGACCTTGTACTGTGGAAGAACTGATTCCCATAAATTGTTCTCTGACTTTCTTTCACATGTGCTGTGGTACTCTCCCCATGTATGCATATCAATCAATCAATAAATTAATCAATCAGTCAAATGTAAAGTAATAGAGGAGCTTGAATTTTATGCTACAGGCCTGTACTCTCAGGAACTCACGAGGCTGAGACAGAAATATGATAAATTTGTGCCCTCTGTGAGCTGGGGATATATCTGGTTGCTAAGGCACTTATGCAACAAATGCAGGGCCCTGGGTTCAAACCCCAGTGAAAGACACACACACACACACACACACACACGCACACACACACACATGCATGCACACACATACACACCTGCATGCAGGAGCACAAGCTCATTTAAAGAGGCTTGAGAGTCAGGAAGGGTCTTCCTTCTAGGCAGTAGTGAAATTTCCTAACAGCCCTTGCTTCCTGCCTGCCTCAGGCTTTCCCAGCAAGTTCCCTGACTGTTTTGTATAGGCCCCAGAAAAGGACTTAGGATGTCAGTGCATAAGTGAATAATACTAGTGCAGGAGGAAATGGCAGGCTCCCTCCACTTCCCTTTTCTGCAGGCCTGCTGTGGTTTTTCATGATGTCATCCATTCATCATTGTGAGCTGAGTGGCTGTCCTCTAGGCCTAGGCCAGTTGCGCATGGTCAGAAGGAAAGAAAGATCCTAGGACAACTGTGCAGAGGGCCCCTGTGTATGTGCAGACATGATGACATCAGTTCCACCTAGAAAGCCTTGGTGGACTACGGAGAAGATTGTAAAAGTTATAAGATCTTATCCAACCTTCCCTTCCTCAAATGCCTAAGAAAAATTCAGGGGCCTCTTGCCTGTGGATGGAGAGCTGAACCCTGGAGTGGGCCTGGGCATGGAGGAAGGACTGCTCTGCCAGATGGTGCATTCTCCAGAATTCAACCTGTTTCCTAACTCTGTGGTAGTTGAAAGCAACTTTGTCCAGGTACTCTTGGGTGACTCAGAACAGTACTCTTCAATTCTTCTAAATCTATTCCCAAAATGTGACTGAAAGGAGTTATCCCTAAAGCTACAATGGAAGATAGACTGAGGCAGGGATAAAAGAAGGCCTGTGATGCAAGGCTGACCAGGGTTTCCCCCAAAAGTGTTTGCCCAACAAGAAAGGTCAGGCATCCTTTGCTGAGTGGAGGGTTCAGCATTGGAGCCCCTAACATGTCGTTTTCAAATCTGTCACCTAATGCCACGTTAAGGACTTTGAGGACTGTGAACAAGAGGGCTGGAAAATAAGAAGGACCTCAGGACTCAGAGAAACACGGGCTCAGGCAGAGTCTCATCTCTGCTCACTGGTAGAGAGATACCATTGTGCCTGGGACCTGTGTAAGTCCATTTAAACACAGTAGCCAAGTGCATGGTCTAAAATACAGTGTGTTTTAATCTCCTGGCCTGGTCTCTCCTTGGTCCAGACAGAACATAGAATAAATGGAAGGACCATGAGGGTGACTGCTTTTTAAAGCAGAGCCAGAAAAATCAAGGGAGGATCCATCGACATTAAGTAGATGCTAAGAAACTTCTAGGTTATTGTTCTTGCTCTCATGTTAATCTCAGGTCATTTAAGTCCCATTAGAGAAACCCACATGGGCTCATGCCTGTACTTCTAGCACTCTAGACTGAGACAGGATGATGCCCTTGAGAATGAATCTAGCCTGGGCTATAGAGTAAGACTGTTTGTTTTGCCTTGTTTAAATATATTAAAATTTTTTTAAAAGCACCAATAAGCCTCAATAGAGTTTAAAAACCAATACAGGTTAAAATACTCATCAAAGCATCAAAGATCTCTTTTGAAGAAGAGAAGGGGGATATATATGATAGATAAAGGTAGATTGTTCTGCCTACTTATACAACATTCTAGGTGACTGTATGACCTAAGTTAAAGATAATTTGCATTGGCATAGGTATTTGTATATTCATACAAATGTGAAATCATTTTATTTGTTTAATTGTGATAATTTGTACATTGGTACAAAGTTCAATCTGAAATTGCTTTATATAACCAAAGCAACTTGTATTTTGATATAAATCTGAATCTGTAATTTTTATGTAAAATTGAATCTGTAATTGCTATATTTTATTGTCATGTACACTATGCAATTACTACCTTCATTTAACTATATTAGATATAATGTATGATTGCACTAGTTATGATATGTGCACAAGATGTTTTATATACTTCTGTTTAGATGATATATATGTATATACATGTCTAAAATGCTGTGGCCACTTTACAGGGTAATATACACCTGGCAAATATTTGATAGACATACTAAAATCATTGTTCAGGGATTGTACCCTTATATAGGTATTCTAATTTTTAGTACAGGGTTTATTCATTAAGACGATAAAAACTGCAGTCAACATTAGTAAGGTACCATATCCCAGTCATTTTAGATACAGGTTAGAATATCATAGATAGACAGGAATCTTCAACAATTTCATAGACCCAGAGAATATGGCATTTAACATTTGAAATTTGGCCACAAGAGACAAAACGACTCCTGGTGTCACTGCTCCTTTCCCGAGATGGTGTTGAGCATCAAGGATAATCCTTTGGAATTTGTCCTTTTGTCAAAGAATGGTTGGTTGGGTAAGGAGCTGTCCTTACCGTGATTGCTGAAAGTACACACATGATGTCCAAGCTGGATGAATAAGTTGATGGATGGAGACTGACAAAACCTGCCTGGACAGGATAGGACAGTCCCTCCAACATTGCCCAGCTTGTGAAAAATCCTGTCAGATACCACAGGCCTGCAGCCAATATGATAGATTCTCTAATGGCGCACAAAACCAGAGCTGATTGTCCAGGTAGCTGTGTTGCTGTCCTCTCCCAAATTTTGGAAGCCACAACTTCCTTGTACTTCTGACTTTCAAATGACACATCTTCCTTCTCAGGTCTTGAAGGGGTTGAAGAATAGGTATTTTAGGTTACTACCTAATAATAATTCCTATTTTACATAGTCTTAGTTTACAACCTTCTTAGTTAGACAAAAGTGGGTGATGTAGTGGGAGACACACAGATCCTTGGCCTACAGCCAAGAAAGAGCCAAATAATATAAGAATCTACAATTACTGAAGACACTCAGTCCCCAGGCTCACAATAGACTACAAACTAACCAAGATCTGACTAAGAGTTAACTGAGAAAGCAATGGGAAGACCCATGCAAAGAATAAATATAACAATATAAAGAAAAACAAGACACCACCAAATGAAGTTGATGGTTCTACATCATAGAGATCTGAGCATAACAATGAAGAGGAAAAAGAAGAAAATGACCTTAAAAACAAACTTATGAAGATAATAGAAGCATTAAAAGAGAGTATAAAGACACCCTTAAAGAAATAGAAGAAAATACAAACAAAAAATTGGAAGAGATGAACAAATGCCTGAAAGAAAATAAAGAAACCCAAAAGGGAAAAAAAAAACAATCAGGTGAAAGAAACATTCCAGTAATTAAAAAAAAAAACAATCAGGTGAAAGAAACATTCCAGGAATTAATAATTGAAATAGGAGCAATAAAGAAGGCACAAACCATCCTTCTACTGCATACAAGAAAAACACCTCAAAGACAAGCACAGGCTCAAAGTAAAGGGATGGGAAAAGACTTTCCAATTCAATGATCTTAATAAAAAAAGCTGCTGTATCCATC
This sequence comes from Phyllotis vaccarum, assembly GCA_033318265.1. Taxonomy (NCBI): domain Eukaryota; kingdom Metazoa; phylum Chordata; class Mammalia; order Rodentia; family Cricetidae; genus Phyllotis; species Phyllotis vaccarum. The sequence goes on along the minus strand of JARWLC010000268.1, from coordinate 13,408 downwards.
CTAATATCTAACAAAGTAGACTTCAAACTAAAATGAGCCAAAAGAAACCAGGACAGACATTACTCATTCATCTCAGGAAAATTTCACCAAGATGAAGTCTGAATCCTGAATTTTTGTGCCACAGACACAAGGGCACCTACATATATAAAATAAATGCTACTAAAGCTTAAATCACATCAAACTCCACACACTAATATACCTTCATGATAAAAGTCATGGAGAGATCAGGAATACAGGGATAATGCCTAAATATAATAAAGGCAATATAGAGCAAGCCAACAGCCAACATCAAACTAAATGGAAAAACTCTCAAAGCAATCCCACTAAAATCAGGAACAAGAAAATGCTACCTTCTCTTTCCTTATCTATTCAATTTTGTTCTAAAACATTTTAGCTAAAGTAATAAGAGTAAAAAAAGTGATTAAGGGAATATAAATTGGAAAGAAGTCAAACTATCTCTACTTGCAGATGACATAATCATATAAGTTTAATTGACCCACTATTCTAGAAGATCTCATAATTGATCATTCGTCCTGAGATTAAAAAAAAAACCCAACTCTTCCATGTGAAATAATTTTAAAAATTAATTATTCATTGTTTAATGGTTCTTAGTAGATAAAAACACTACCTTTTCCATTTAAAAATTTTAATTTTCAACAGATTTTCCACCCTGCATGTAATAAACAAAATCTAGGATTTAAGAACTTACTTTTCCATATAAACTATTTTGAACCTTTAATTCCAGTGACTCAATCAGATTCCAGTGGGAAAACTGAGACTGAGAGAGGTTTCTGCAAAACCTGTTTGGGAAACTTCAGGAGAGAAAGGCCTTAGTGATGTGTGACAGAGAAACTGAGGCAGAGAGAAGGCTTGGGTTCTGAGGAAAAACCAAGGTAGATAAAAGCCTCAAGAAGGTTTGATGGAAAACTGAGGTAGAGGAAGTCATCCACAAGGTCTGATGGAGAGTCTTAGGTAGAGAAAAACCTCCAAGAAATTAAGGCAGAGAGAAGCCCCCTGTGTGGTCTAATGGGAAACTGATACAGGGAGAGGCTTATGCTGGGTCCAATGGGCAACTGAGGTGGCGAGTAGCTTATGCTGGGTCTGATATGAAACTGAAAGAGAGAGACCTCTGCATGAGGGGAAACACCCTAGTTAAAGGGAGCTACAGCTTGGGAACGCAGAGAGGAGAAATGATCCCAGAGCTTTTTAAATTGTGGGGAAAACAGACAGCTTTCTCTTTCTTTGTTTCTTTTTCGTTTCTCTCTTTCTCTCATTCTTTCATTCATTCATTCATTCATTCATTCATTCTTTCTTTTCTTCCTTTCTTCCTTCTCTCTCTCTTTATTTTTTTAATAATTACAATTTGTTTACCATTGAACTATGGGAGCCAAGGGATGTTGTATTATCTACAGTTTTTGTCTGGTATGTCAGCTGTCAGGCAGAGGGTGAGGGGATTTGGAAGAAGAGGAGGGTTTGAGAGGGTAGGGAGGAGAAGCCAAACAGAGCCATGAGAAATGGATGAAGGAGGAGGATTCACCAGAGGAAAATCAAACTTCCTTATGCACTGTCCTGTACATGTGGGAATGTTTTACAGTAAATGCTTCCGATAATTAGAAGTGATGTTGGAGCAGCTAGAGCCAGAGGGGAGGGACAGAGTCAGGGTGCATGTAGGGGATTGTAGACAGAGTTTTACTTTCAAGGCACCAGTCCAAAATTAATATTTATTAGAATAAAAATTAACACTCACAATAATAGTAACAGTTTATGGTGGCACCTGAACAAGGAGTGGCATATCCAAGTGATGGACGAACAATGGACGTGTAATGGAAGGACGATGGATTCTGATTCTGTCTCTCCAGCAGCCAGCAGCCAGCAGCCAGGAAACAAGAAGAGAGACCCTTGTGTCCCAGCAGCCACTTATCAGTGGGGTTGTCCACACCCCCTTCAGGTTGGCCACACCCGCTCCAGGGTCCTGGAAGCCTCTTCTGACCTTATCAGCTTACACCTTAATCCTGCCACATCTCCCCCTTTTGCCTAACTATGAAGGTTCTAAACTAAGACTATGTACGATAGGAATTATTATGAGTTAGTAACTGTAAATACCTATTCTTCAACCCCTTCAAGACCTGAGAAGGAAGATATATCACTTGAAAGTCAGAAGTACATGGAAGTACTGGCTTCCAAAATTTGGGAGAGGACAGCAACACAGCTACCTGGACAATCACCTCTGGTTTTGTGTACCATTGGACCATCTATCATATTGGCTATAGGCCTATGGTATCTGACAGATCCTCTCACAAGCAGGGCAATTTTGGAGGAACTGTCTTATCCTGTCCAGGCAGGTTTCATCAGTCTCCATCCATCAACTTGTTCATCCAGCTTGGACACCATGTGTGTACTGTCAGCAATCAAGGTAAGGACAGTTAAACCAGCCATTCTCTGCCAAAAGGACAAACTCCAATAGAGTATCCTCAATGCTCATACCATCTTGGGAAAGGAGCAGTGACACCAGGAGTTGTCATGCCTCTCATATCCAAATTTCAAATGTTAAATGCCATATTGTCAGGGTCTATGAAATGGCTGAAGATTTCTGTTTATCTATAGTATTCTTACCTGTATCTGGGATGATAGGCATATGATACCTTAAGAAATGTTGACAGTAGTTTTTATCATCTTAAGGAATAAACCCTGTACTAAAAATTAGAATACCTATATAATGGGTGTACAATCCCTGAACAATGACTTTTAGTATGACTATCAAACATTAGCAAGGGGTATATTACCATGTAAAGTGGCCACAGCATTTTAGACATCTATATACATATATATCATCTAAACAAAGGTATATAAAACATCTTGTGCATATATCATAGCTAGTGCAACCATACATTATATCTAATATAGTTAAATGAAGGTAGTAATTGCATAGTGTACATGACAATGATGTGCAAATATTTTAAACAGAAGTAGAAGCATATATAAAACATAGCAATTACAGATTCAATTTTACATATTAGTTATAGATTCAGATTTATATCAAAATACAAGTTGCTTTGGTTATATAAAGCAGATTGAAGTTTTTTCAAATGTACAAATTATCACAATTAAACATATAAAATGATTTTACATTTGTATCAATATACAAATACCTATGCCAATGCAAATTGTCTTTAACTTAGCCCATACATTTAGCTAAAATGGTGTATAGGTAAGCAGAACAATCTACCTTTATCTATCATATCTATCCCCCTTCTCTTCTTCAAAAGATATCTTTGATACTATATTATAGTTCTGTCCTCCACTCAATTTTCACTTAAAACTATTCTAACAGAATAAGAATTAGCCACAACCCTCAGAACACAAAACTTATTAGGAAAGGGGGCGTAGTCTTTCATAAGGTTGCTTTCTGCTGACTTAAGGAAATGGCATCTCTTTCGGAAGTGAAACACATCCATTTGCCAGATCTCATTTCTCTGTGTACCTTTAGGATTACTTCCAGCAGGTAAAGACAGTTGGTTATAGAAAGAGCAAGTGTTTCAATTCCTTACTATTTCGTTTGCTTCATTCCAAGTGATGGAAAAACTCTTTTTTAATCCTTTGCTGTTAACACGATGTTTCTCATGAAATTCTGTGGCCTCTAGCATGTTTCCTATCAGCAACCAATCTATTTCATCATTACCCTGTGCTAGAGGGCCTGGGAGACACGTGTGTGCCCTGATATGTGTTATGTACATAGGATGTATCCTACCTCTGATGATATCCTGTAGTTGTATGAATAGTAAGGTCAAGTCTGTATCATCAGGAATGAAGTCGACAGTTTCAATATGTAAAACAACTCTTTCTGCATATTGAGAGTCAGTAATTACATTTAGAGGCTCTGTGAAATCCAACAACACAATAATAATTGCATATAGTTCTGACTTCTGGACAGAGTAATAAGGGCCCTGAGCAACCTTAATTAAGTCTTCAGACTTGTAGCCAGCCTTTCCTAAATTGTTCGCATCAGTACAACAGGTGAGGGCACCAGAAATGGGTTTATCCTGTACCACATGATGAAAGATCCAATTAGTTTCCTTTATAAATTGAATTCTCTTGTTTTGAGGATATTTATTATTAACCTCTCCTAAAAAGTCACTACAAGCTTTTTGCCAAGGTTCACTGTCTGCCCATAATTGTTCAATTTCTTCATTAGTCAAAGGCACAACAATTTCTGCAGGGTCCTTTCCAGTCAATTGGCGAAGTCTTAATTTACCTTTAAAAATCAGATCAGCAATTTCTTCGATATATTTCTTCATCTTTTTGCTTGGCCTATGTGGCAGAAATATCCATTCTAATATAATGCTTTCTCTTTGCATTAATATTCCTGTTGGAGATTGTCTAGAGGGTAAAATAACGAGTATGCAATCCAGGTCTAGATCCACACGATCCACATGTGCTTCTTGAAGTTTCTTTTCCACCAAGGCTAATTCTTTCTCAGCCTCATCAGTTAATTCTCCTGGACTATTTAAATCCTTGTCACCGTCCAAAGTCTTGAACAAATTAACTAGCTCATAGTTTTTTATACCAATCATGGGCCATATATGAGTGATATCTCCTAGTAACTTTTGAAAATCGTTAAGAGTCTTCAATTTATCTCTATTTAATTTTACCTTTTGTGGCCTAATTTTTTGTAAACCTATTTTATATCCTAAATAATTGATAGAATCTCCCCTCTGTACTTTTTCCGGAGCAATTTGTAGTCCCCAATTAGGCAATATTTTCTTTAGTTCTTCAAACAATGTTTCTAATGTCTTTGGGTTTGGGTCTGCCAGCAAAATATCATCCATATAATGGTAAATGATAGATTTAGGGAAGTGCTTGCGTAGTATTTCTAATGGTTGTTGTACAAAATATTGGCATAATGTGGGAGTATTCAACATTCCTTGGGGATGGACTCTCCATCGGTACCTCTTAGCTGGCCCTGAATTATTAAGAGTAGGCACTGTAAAAACAAATTTCTCTTTGTCCTGTTCCTGTAAAGGTATGTTAAAAAAAACAATCTTTCAAATCAATAACTGCAATAGGCCATCCTTTAGGTAGCAGAGAAGGCAGGGGAATACCAGATTGTAAGGAGCCCATAGGTTGAATCACCTTATTAAGTGCTCTTAAATCCGTTACCATCCTCGATTTTCCAGATTTTTTCTTGACAACAAAAACAGGAGAATTCCATTGACTGGTTGATTCTTCGATATGCTGAGCCTGTAACTGCTCCTGTACCAACTGTTCCAAAGCCTGAAGTTTTTCTCTCATCAAAGGCCATTGTTGAACCCAAATAGGCTTTTCTGTTAACCATTTCAAAGGCAATGCTGTGAGTGTCCTTTGAGGTTCTGTGGTTATTGGGCAATTCTTTTGTACAACCTGAATGGCTGGCGAATTTTTTTCCATAGTACCTTAGAACGTCATTTCTGGAAACATCATTGAGTCTCTGGTTGATATCAGAACCAGGAGGGATATTAATCTGGGTATTCCATTGCATTAGAAGGTCGCAACCCCACAGATTCACTGCTATATCAGCCATTTTTGGCTTCAACCACCCTTTCTGACCTTCTGGTCCTATGCATTCAAGCCATCTCACACTCTGTTTTACTTGTGATATTGTTCCAATACCCAGAAACTGGATATCTACTGCCTGTAAAAGCCATCTGGGCTGCCATGATTGGGGGGTTATGATCAAAACATCAGCCCCTGTGTCGACTAAACCCTGGATATAAATATTATCTATCCATATCCCCAATTTTGGTCTTTGTTCATTTATTGAAGTCTGCCAGAATATTCGTTTTGTGATTCTTTTTGGAATTTCTGAGTTTTCTTTTGAATTTATATTATTATCTAATAGCATATGGTTTTCTAGATTAGGTTTTGGATGCTCTGTTCATCCTGAGAATGCTGGTCTTCTCTTATGACTGGATATGATCTCACCATCCTTGAATTTGGAGTCTGATTTTGGGGGCTTCCCAGGGGAAGCCCCAAAAGGCGTTTCCCGATGGTAGAGGGTTGCCTTCTTTATCCCTGGTAGATCTACATTCATTGGTCCAATGCCGTCCCTTGCCACACCGTCTGCATAATCCAGAAGGCAATGGCCTTCTGTTCGAATTAAACCAAAATCGGGTATTTTTTCCAAGAGTACCTTGTGCACAGTTCCGTCTTATATGGCCTTGTTTACCACAGTTGAAACGAGTGATGTCTTGGTTCCTCACCCTAACATTAGCAACAGCTTGGCCTACCCAATTCTCCTCATTGCCATGGAGACATTCAGCATTTATTACATATTGAATCCATTCTTCTATCGGTGCAGCTCTGATCTTTAAAGGCATAAGTATTCTTCTACATTCTGTATTAGCATTATCAAAGGCCAGAGAAAGTATTAATTGCTTGCTAACTTCTGGATCTGATATTGCTCTATGAACAGCTGTGGTGAGCCTCTGTATAAAGTCGGTATAAGGCTCTTTTAAGCCTTGTTTGACCTTAGTATAATGCTCAATTTTTTGACCTGGGTCCAAAATCTTTTCCCAAGCATTCAGTGCAGCAGTACGGCATAGCAATAAAGTATGCTCATCATAAGTAGACTGAGTCCTCACATCAGCAAACATGCCTTCACCAAGGATTTGGTCCTGAGAAGCAAAGAAACCCCTAATTTTTCCTTGTTGTTCCAAGGTCTTTGCCTCCTCTCTAAACCAGCCTCTCCATTGTAAATTCTGACTTTGGTCCAAGACAACAGCTGTTAGCTGTATCCAATCAGTTGGTAGAATCTGGTTTTTTTCTGACCATGAATTTAGAAGCTGCTTCACATAAGTAGAGTGTATACCGTGCATTGATATTGCCTCTTTAAATTCCTTGATATCTCTCATATGTACTGGATCATAGCTATACTCTACATATTCTGAGGATCCCCCAGGTGTTATCTTTGTCTGAATAGCAGCTGGGAACAATAGTGGTGTGGAAGGGGGTAGCCCTGTTATGTTTACCACTTTGGGTAGAGTATCTCCAGTACCATAATATCCCATTGGGGGTTGACTTGAACTATTCTGAGCATAAGATGCATCACTACCCTTTTCCAGTATTGCAATGTGTTCCTCCCATTCTTGAATTTTGGATATTACGGGTTCCCATTCCTGGATTTTGGATACTACAGGTTCCCATTCCTGGATTTTGGATACTACTGGTTTCCATTCTTGAAGTTTAGATACTATTGATTTTTCTAGAGCTTGAGTGTCCTGATGAAGCTGTCTTTCTAAAGACCTCACTGAGTCAGGAACTTTTCCATCCCCATCTATAACATAGTTAATGATTTTCTTGTTCTCATCATTAATGTAGTCAACAAGTTTCTTGTTTTCATAATTTACATAGAGCCTATATTTCTCTTGTACATTGTTATCGTTATCTACAGAGGAAGCCTTATCTGAAAGCTTGTTGTAACCAATTTCCAGAGTATCCATCCTTTTTGCTGTTTTAGTGCTGGACAGTTCCACATCACATACCTTGGACAGTAACTGTTGATTTACATTTTGCACCTGTTTAACCTCATCTGACACTGTAGAGTTCGATAGTTTCATAATACATAATCTGGATAATTATTGTTGGTTTCCATTTGACAACTCTGTCATCATCCTCTTATTTTGAAAAATAAAATAGAGTAATAAGCCAAAAAATAGTAGGATTGGGGTATTAAATCCTTCAAGATATTCATTTAAAAATTTATCAACCACCATGGCAAAATATGACCTAAACTCTTCAAAAGAATAATAGTCAACCATTGCGTCAATTCAGATGTAATTATGCTGTTTAGTACACAGGTGTCACAGTATAGTTCAATTTCCTACCCACTGTATGGTAGATGCAAAGACTCTCAGCAGCAGGAAGCTGTGGGCTTATAACCGAGTGCTGCAGCGGGCTGAAAGCAGAGCCAAGTGCTGTAGTAGGCCTGCGAGTTGAAAACAAGTCCTGTGCACTGAACTGAAGTCTCGCATCTGCACACTGAGCTGAACTCGCGTCTTGCGCTGAAATCTCGCACCCAGGCAATGAGCCAAAAACCCCCCACCTACACACTGGATCAGCTGGCTGGAAACAGCGCCCAGCTAGCAAGAGGGAGCTTTAAGCCCAAGTGAACAGTCTGTATGTCCCCTGGCTACTTACAGTTTAGGGCACTGGGCCGAGGACGTTGGGAGCCAGGTGTAGACGGAGTTTTACTTTCAAGGCACCAGTCCAAAATTAATATTTATTAGAATATAAATTAACACTCACAATTTTAGTAACAGCTTATGGTGGCACCTGAACAAGGACTGGCGGATCCAAGCGATGGACTAGCGATGGAAGCCCAATGGAAGCACAATGGATTCCGATTCTGTCTGTCCAGCAGCCAGCAACCATGAACCAGGAAGAGAGCTCCTCCTGTTCCAGCAGCCACTTATCAATGGGCTTGTCCACACCCCCTCCAGGGTCCCGGAAGTGTCTTCTGACCTTATCAACTGACACCTTAATCCCGCCACAGAGAGATGAACCCTCAATCTCTTGAGTGGATGAGGTTATCTCCTAGCTGAGTGCCAGCATGTTCAGGATTACTGTGCACCTAAGTCCCACCCCTGTGGCCCACTATCTGACAATGGAAGTTAGAGCTATCTCTAGAACTAGATGTTCCGCTTGGCTTGGATGCTTTGGGCTTCCAACCAGGCAGGTGAGAGTTTCTTTCAATTAATTTTTCTGAGGAGTGAACGGCAATTTTCAGGCAGCCCTTAGTCAGCTTCCCAGATGCCCCTCCCCAACACAACCTACAACAATGAGGACTCAATTGGAAGTTTATTGGTGGAGGCATATGCACCATCTCATCTCTCCCATGGTTAATTGGCCCACCTTGGGAAGCAGCATTTTATGAGGCAGAACAAAAGTATAGAAGACAGACTGACACCTGTTCTGGTTAGATGTTAGGGTCCCAATAAGTTCTCTCCTAGGGAGCTAGCTAAAGGAACATGCAGGAAGTTTTCACTTGGGTCCTCTTGTTCCCAGAAGATGTGGGTCAAAGCAGCTCTCATGGGCATGTTTACTGAAGATGCTACCAGGGGAGGTGTCTTACAGCTGTTGGACTTGCCTATTTCTGTGGCAGAATCAATGTAGCTGTGGGGTCCAGAGATTACCAGGTCATAAAAAAGCAAAATAAATGAAAGAAAACATTGTTAGATTCCACTTAAGGGCTGAAACAAGTGGCTAGGCAGTTAAAAGCACTTGCCACTCTTCCAGAGGACCTAAGTTGGTTCCCAGTACCTATGTGGCATCTTACAATTAATTATCTATGATTCCAGTTCTAGGGGATCTGATGCCCTCTTTGGGTACCCACAGGCAACACAGACAAAACACCCATACACATTTTAAAATGAAAAAAAATTGCTTATAAACTATTTTTTAAAGAGTGGAGAAGGATTCAGTGATTAACAGTGCATATTGCTCTGCCAGAGGAATTTCTTTGTCAGAGACCAGCTGCAGTTACACAGTGAGACTTTGTCTCAGAAAAAGAAAAACAAAATATGCAGAGCCTGGTGGTGCACAACTTTAATCCCAGCACCAAAGAGTCAAGTAAATCTCTGTGGGTCAAGGCTAACCTGCTCTAAAAAGTAAGTGCCAAGCCAGCCAAGTGATGAGGTATGTCTTTCTGTAAACTGTGCATGTGCTTTATTGCCATTTGTTGATAAAGAGGCTATTTTGTTCTATGGCAAGGCAGCTTTAAAGCAGGCAGGGAAATCCAAAAGAAGATAAAGAAGGGTGGAGTCAGACACTGCAGATGGCAGCCTAAGAGCAAGATGTAATGGGACACATGCAAAGCCATGCAGCCATGTAGAGTACCTAGATTAATGTAAATGGGTTAAGTTATAAGAGCTAGTTGGTAATGAGCCTGAGCCATAGGCCAGAGAGTTTGTAATTAATATAAACCTTTGTGTGATTATTTGGGACTAATCAACTGTGGGTAGGTCTGGCCTCGGGTCTAAGCAAACCTAAACCAGCTTTTAATCCCAGCATTTGCAAAGAGACAGAGGAAGCAGATCTCTGAGTTCCAGGCCACCAGAGTCTACAAAGTAAATTCCAGGAAAGTAAGGACTAAACAGAGAAATCCAGTCTTGAAAAACAAAACAACACCAAAAAAAAACCAATAAACAAAAATTCAAAACATCAGGCTGTTTATGCCCCCTGTAGTCCTGTGCTTAGAAAGCATTCAAAGTCATCTGTCTTAAAAAGCCACAAACAAAACTCCAAACAACAAAATAACCCAAGAAAGTTTCTAGGAGGAAAAACAAATTTAAATCATTAGGAAATGATTTAAGGAGGGTGGGTGTTGCTCAGAGGGTGGGTGTGACTCAGAGGGTAGGTGTGGCTAAGTGGGTAGTCTTCAAAGACTACTGTGCCTTGAATTCCAACCCCAGCACTTGGGAGGTAGAGGCAGGTATAAGGATTTTGAGGTCACCTCTGGCTATATAGTGAGTTTAGGGCTAGTGAGGGTGACAAGTAGCTCATGGGGGAGAAAGGGGAGAAGGGCCAGGTTAAGGGTACCAAGAAGGTATGATCAGGCATCAGATAATTTAACTTCAAAAGTTAGGCAGTTTTTGTGATCTGAAAAGACAAGCTTTTCTTTTTTAAAAGGGTACCATGTTCTATCTAGAGGGACTGTCTAGAGAGGCAGCTTTTACAACGAGACAACAAAACCTCCTCCCACTAGAAAAAGAATCACAAAAATAAATTAAAAATAAATTTTGTGTTGATGGCAGCTTACAAATTATACTTGCTCTGCACATGGAGGTTCACCCTGTGTCCGTCCACTTGCAAGAGAATTAGTTGAAAGTTGGAGCTAGGAGGAGTTCTTGGTCCCGGTTCATATTACACAAGAGGTAGAATACAAAGCAGAGACTAGCCCAAGAGGCCTTTGTGAGCTAGCTAACTGACTTATTTACTAACTCACATTTCATGGAATTAATTTACCCATTTTTCATTCCTTTTATTGTGTATGTGACATTTAAAAACAGTGGCATTTGTCTATGGAATGGAATTTGGATGCCTGAGTGCCACAGAACCTGTTTTCTAGCATACACTTACAACCAAGATTGAGGACAAAGTTGTGTTACTGGCTAGATAGATTCATAGGCCCATGAATCCAGAGGAGGGCTAGAAATACCAGAGCTGACAATAGAGAACTCACCTGTCTCCTGTAAGCTGGCATCTTTGTGAGAGTCCTAAGAAACTGCTGCTGGTCCGCTCAGCTGCCAGAAGCATTGTGGTCTCCCTGGCCTGGGAGGATGATGGCAGGCTGCTTTGAGACTTGGTGGGAAATGGGAGTCAGAGAGAGGACTCTGCCATTATCTGAGCATCCACGCTCCCACTGGCATAGCCTTGAAGGAATCTGCAAGACCCACTTTAGTTTCACAGAACAGGCCTAAGGACCTGCTCTGTAAGCATTTAAGTCACAATATTGCTGGGTCAGTAATGGGGGCCCCTACCATCAGCACAATTAGCAGCTGATCTCTAAAAGTGGTGATTGCCAAAACACCAAAATGCACTCCTTAGTGAAATATCTTTAAGATCTCACATTTGAAGCAATCATCTACCCAGCTTTCCACCTGTGCTTCTGCACTGGACATGTTTTCGGAAGACCTCTTACCCCAAGGGAGCTCAGTGTAATGTTATGTGTTTGCAATCCCACCACTTGGGAGGCAACAGCAGGAGATGAGCAGAAAGTTTGAGGGAAATCTAGGCTACCTTGCAAATTCCAGCCCAGCCTAACCAACAGAAGACCTATGTCAACAACAGTGCACATATACCAAATAAGTAAATATAAAAAGACAATAGGTCAGTGATAGAGCAGGCAGAATGCTTATCTACTATCAAGCTTGCTGGAAGTGTGCTTCTTGCTTCTACCCACATCAAGAATAGAAGTTGTGAGAGCTGAGGCACGAAGATCTTGAGTTTGAGGCCAACCTGGGCTATGTAGTGGGATCGATCACATCTTTACAAAACTGCATAAATTATAAGTCTATAAATACATATGCAACCATGCTCAAATTTACCGAAAATTACCTCTCAGATTAAGAGTCATTCAGATGTATTCCACTGTGCTAAGGAAATGATGTCTAAATGAAGGGAAGTGCCCCTGACAGACTATATCCCTATGGTCCATGGAGATTGGTTCCAGGATCCATCCTCCCATACCATAATATTCTCAAGTCCCTTATTTAAAAGGCATAGCTTTCATATATGCCTTACAATACTATGCAAATAATTGCTCTATTCTATTGTTCAGGTAACAATGACATAGGAACAATATCTTTTCCTGCATATTTCTGTTCCAAAGTGTTGAGTGGATTCATGGATGAGAGATCTCTACATATGAAAGGCCAAGGGTCCATTTGCATATGTGAAAATTCTATGTCCATGGAAGCACACATCTCTGTTTATTTCTTGGCAGGCTTTGGGAATATACCTACTTATTGGTATTTCAGTGGAGGAGTTGGGTTTCTTGGGCATCAGGCAATGAGTGAACTGGATCCTTGGGTCTTTGGTGGTGATAGACAGACCTTTCTGCAAAATTTTCACCAAGCGGATCCAGAACTTAAACACAGCCTGTGGATGATTCTCGTGGAGCCTCAGGTAGTAGATCTTCTCAGTCACTGTCCTCACCTGAAGGATGCGTTGGTTCCAGTCATAGATTTGCCACTCTACATACTTCAGGGGAAGGATCCTACATGTAATGAGGACATATGTGTGTTGGTGTCTCCATCTGCTGCCTGGAGGATGCTGGCAGTGGAGAGCTCCTGTTTCAAGAGTGGAAACTGAATCCCTTCTGATTATTTTCAGGATCTTTGTTCCTTAGTAAAGACTTGCACTCTGGTGTATGCCTAACTTCCAACACTCGGGAACTGAGGGTCTGAACTACCCAACTTTGTCTAAAAAAAAAAAGAAGAAGAAAATAAGGAAGGAAGGAAGGAAGGAAGGAAAGAAGGAAGATAATCTGCACACACAAATCACTACTGTGATAAAATTCTCATAAAAACTCTTTGATTAGGGAAAGATAAATATTATTAATTATGCATTTTAGATTTTGTAAATGCTTGGAGAAATTTGGTCAGTTAACAGGGGTGACTTACTAGATAGAAGCACTTGTGCAAGCTTGAAGACTGAGTTTGAATCTCCAGCACTCATATTTAAAAAAATACAAAAAAGCTAGGTGTTGTCACATGGGCCTATAACCTCAGGTCTGGATGCTGAAACAAGGTGACCCTGGGAGCTCACATCCAGTCAGCATAGCCAAGGCAGTGAGTTACAGCTTCAGTGAGAGAGCATCTCACGGGAAAATGGTAGAATATGGTATGGCAGAGTCCCACAATCCAAACATCCT
>JARWLC010000267.1:0-29090 GCA_033318265.1 Phyllotis vaccarum | reverse complement strand
CTGGCAGAGTAATCATCATGTACAAATAAGCACAGGGAACTGCTGGCAGGATCAGTTTCCCTTGATGAAAATAGCTCAGTTAAAATGCCAGCTGCTAAAATGCAAACTGCTACAGGCCATGGAGTGACACTCACTCTCTGCTTTCCAAAGTAGAATAGCAGATGGCTATTCCAACTGTCCAAGAGGGCTGAACACCATATATGCCACATTGTCCACAGATAGAGCTCTAGGCCTGCCACAACAAATGTCAGAAAGTGTGGAGGATGTGGGCACAGACTCTGTGAGGATCTGGGGCTTAGCAACCTCATGGAGTACTCCAGTGTACTTTGCAAAAAAATTCTACTTTGTTTATCTGCCAGCTGCTGAAGGCCACAAAATTAGGACACTGTGGTGATTTTAGGTGTGGCCTGTGAACTGGAAAACCTGCAAGGTCTCCTAAGTGCATGCTACAGAAACCACATCGCAATATGAACCATGTGGCTGGAGCCTCAGAAACCATTTCATGAAATTGGGATCAGGGCTTAAGCAAAGACCTCTGGATGGCCAGATGAGATATTCCTACAGAATCAATTCCCCTCCAGGATGGTCTGACATTCAGCAGCTGTCTACATTATCATTCCTAAAAGAATGATTGCTATAGCTACTAGGATGGCTTTGGGTCTGCTTATACTTTGCACTTAGGGAAAAACCAGCTTTGAATTCAAGGTGACGAGCCAAGAAGGGATGTATCCAGGACGGTAGGTGAAGGTGGGTAGTACTGGCAATCTCAGTACACAAGGGATGGTATGCAGATGACACAGGGGAGATGAACACCATTTCTAAATGATGTCATATGCCCACTGCTTTTTTCCCACCTGGCAGAAGGCTGCTCCTGAATTGAAACAAGGAAACAGGAATGCAACTGTTTGCATTTGTTTGGGCCTCAGTTTCAGGGGCCTGAATTCTCATGATCTGATGTTCTGATGTTTGCATGGTAGAGGAGAAGGACAACCAAAAATCTGAGACTTTCTGCACATCACAGGAACCCTTATGTGGGTTCAAGTGGATGTTGTTTAAATTTTTCCTCAGTAGGTGCCACTGATAGCACTGGAAATCGACAGCATTGGCTCAAAGTCCAGGCTAACAAGGACCCTGACTGGGGACAAAAACACATTCAAAGATGAAACATTGCAGGCCTCCTCTCTCTTTGCCTACCAAGACCTGGGCTGTGTCTGCTAGACGTCAACAGGCAGCCATTTTCTACCACTTCCAGCTCTGTCACAATCAATCTCTCCCCAGACCTTTACCCCTCACCTTCTTCTCATTCTAAACCAGACACCACTTGGAATCTTCTACTCTTTCTCCAAATTCCCGAAGTCACTCTCAGACATGGAGTTTTCTGTAATCTCTCTAGACACCAACCTACCTGATGAATGGCCTAAGCACACAGAAGAATCATTGGTCTCAGGATATTCAAGGAGACCAAGGACATGCCACATTGACATCATGGGGAAAGAAATTCTCACTCTCACACCAGGATGCCTGCAACACATATCTGTAGTGGGATTATGTTGTTGTGTAGATTTTCATGGTATGCTCTAATAATTCTCAGGATTTCTCCAATGTTTGTTGCTATGTCCCTGCTTTTAGTGCTGATTCTGTTAATTTAGAGACTCTCTGCTTTTTGGTTAGTATGGATACATTTTATCTATCTTGTTCACTTCCTCATAAAAGCCATTCTTTGATTATTGTTTGTATTTTCCCATTTTGTTTCAATTATATTGATTTTTAACCTCTATTTATTTCCTTCACTCTCCTCTTTCTAGGTGAAATTCCTTTTATACTTTTTTCTTTAATATAGTATTTTTCAAAACAATTGTCTTTTTTATCTATTTCCCCCATACCTCCCCCTTTTTTTACTCCCAATTAGCCTTCAGCCTTCCCATTTACTTTCTTCCCATCTACTCCACAAAAGTACAAGAAGTTGCAAGGTGAGTTATTATTCTAAGGCTTCCATCTATGCTGTTAATTCTGTTTTATGAGATATCTCTAGATGTTTCATATAGACATGTAGTGATATAAAATTTTATCTCAGTAATTCTTTTATAGTGTCCTATAAGTTTGAGTATACTTAGGATAAATTTTCCTTAATTTCTAAGAAATCATTGATTTTTAAAAAGTTCTTCATTGACCCAAAGTTGGTTCAATAAAGAGATGTTCAGTCCATGAATTTGTAGGATTCCTGTAACTTTTGTTGTTGCTAAACTATACATTATTGTGTTCTAATATAGATCATTGTATTATTGCCATTTTGTATCTATTGATATTTGCTTTATGACTGAATATATGATCAGTATTAGAGAATGCTCCAAAAGGTGCTGAATATGTGTTTTCCATTGTGTTTATGTGGAAGGTTCTGTATATATCT
The DNA here is from genome assembly GCA_033318265.1 of Phyllotis vaccarum. Taxonomy (NCBI): domain Eukaryota; kingdom Metazoa; phylum Chordata; class Mammalia; order Rodentia; family Cricetidae; genus Phyllotis; species Phyllotis vaccarum. Next base: position 26,683 of record JARWLC010000267.1, on the reverse strand, counting down.
ACTAAGATAATTTGCATCATAACATCTGTTAAATAGACAAGATATTGTAGCTATACTTTTGCTGGATAACTGTTTGTTATATGCAATTTTGATATATTAAAATTTAAACCTTGCTTTTCTTATTATACAATCAGAGAAGTGATGTGGGATGCCTTTCTGTATGCTGTAAATATTATCCATAAATGCAGGGATTGTCTGGAGATATGGTAGGCATCTTAGAAGGAGACAAAATGACTGAACCTAAATAAAGGTGGGAGACAAAAGACATGTGAACCAGCAGCCCAAGTAGTATGTTGTATTTATTATCCACAGGTCTTGTGGCAGGGCAGATGAATGGAAATAGGTTGAATTAAGATGAAAGAGTTAGCTAGCAATAAGCCTAAACCATAAGCCAAATATATTGTAATTAATATAAGCCTTTTGTGATTAATTGGGGCTAAGAGATGATTCAAATCTTTTGGCTAGGCAAGAAATTTCATTTTAAGAAATAGAAGTGCATAGTAAAAAGATCTCTTTTTGTTTGCCATTCCAATTGAAGCAAGTCTGCAATTATTTCATCCTTATATCATCATACTTAATTCTCATCATTATTTCAACCATCTTGTAGGTTTCTTCAGACATTGATATGAATATTCTGACCTACGGCTGGTTTGTCATTCACTTTGGACAGATGTTGATATGACCCATAAAGACCTGGACACTGATAAGTCAGTACCTGCAATGTGTTTCAATGTAGGAGGTGGGCTGAGACCTTGATCTCATGTCGATGAGTGGTTCTGCAGATTTCTAAATATGCACAACCCAGCATACTAGACTATATAATGAGGCCTCAAGTTTCCACTTTTTTTTCCAAGAGAACCTCAGATAATTCCCTTCTTTGCTTGGGGTCATTGTATTTTCTTCAAGAAGGTTGAGCTCTCGTTTCTTCCCAAGTCCAAGGGGAATACTCATATCTCTTACCTCTGACCCATTGATCCCTATACCTACATTCCTGAGCATGGTTGAGGAGTATTGAAATCCTGACTATGGGTCCTTACATAGTGTATCCATTGAACAACATTGTCTCACACATGCTCATTATACAAAAGAAGTATTTAACTTCCACCTCTTGCCAAGAAAATTTAAAACCTTCCTTCCCCTACTGGGGGCAAAGAGGACTTGGGCATTCTCCTTCTCATCAATATAACCATTCTCCCCTCAGAGCTCAAGTTTAGCAATGATAGACTGGAATATCAGTAATCAATCTCCAGGGCATTCATAGAACATGATAAATGACTGATCCCAATCTTTGTACATAGACCTGGGTACCAATGCACCAGTGTGTGAGGCTGACAAAGCCACTTACACCAGCCATGCTCTTGGACCAGTGTTCAGATTACTGTATATCATCCTAAAGATGCCACTGATGATGGGTTTCCATGTGTTTGTTATGTTTTGACATTTATTGTCTTCTTCCTAATATTTTGTTTAATTTTACTTTCAAAGAGGACATCTTGATATTTTCTTTTTATTTTAATCATCTACAGGCATTGAAACAGTAACCAAATGCTTAAATCCTCCTCATGTTGGAGTCTATTGGGGCATCACAATGTATACATAACTTTCACCATTTGTTTCAAAGTATTACTGCTATGTTATTCTGTTTTGCAAATGTAATAATTTTCAACAATATTCAGATGAATATGTATTTTGTGTACAAACCACAATTGATCATCAGTGTATCTAAGCTGGGAAATATCAGGATGCTGAGATCTCACTGCACGTTGAAAGAGATGCTTTATAAACAGAAGAAAGAAATGAAAAAACCCAGGGTGAGGTTGTACACTGCCTTATTGACTTTAATTTTTCTTAATGCTGATGAAAAGGGAACATCAGCTGCTGAGAGACATTGGGTGATAGAGAAATCCTCTGAGTTAATTCAACCCATCTACTTCAAAGATGTGTTTACTTCTGAGTGGAAGCCAGGATATCTGCTTCAATGGGGTAGGGGTTTCACTTTTGTTTCAACAGGCAAAGAAAAGATATGGGTACTGACAAAACTAATAAAAGACCTCTTTGTAAAGGAGTCCCTTCCTGAGGACGAGAAGTAATTGCTCACCACTGATATGACAAATGGATACAAGGTAAGGAAAACACATTTAACAAACCTGGGGCAGGGTCTCAGGTTGTCTTTACAGGAAAATGGATACAACTGTTTTTAAGAATAATTACTCACCTGCAATAGAAGACAGACTGATGATTAAGGAGTATACATGACGGACTATGAGACCAACTAATACACATATGCACTACTGGGTAATATTTCAATATTTACTGCTTTGCATCTTGCATCTACACCTAAAAAAAGAAGGCATGGTCTTGATTTGACTATTAATAGGGCTGGATTTGGATTGGGAACAAGTGGCTTTCTCCCTCTCTAAACCCAAGCATATTGAGAAAGAAAATGTGAAGTATTCTGTCTCATATCAGAAAAGCCACCTGGTGTGAGACAGAAGACAGAATATTTAGGGACCAATATTGTTGTGACTTCATCTTAAACCTCGTTTCTCTCTGTTTCTGTAACTTTCAAACATCCTGTCTGCATAAAATCTCCTGAAGTTATAGAAGATATGAATATCTTTCTTGAGTATCAAAAATGCTTAAGTTTTCCATTGTAAATAACATTTCCTTCTATCAGCTATCTACAAAGAATCTGGAACTGAGATGGGGCCCCCACCGCAAGAACTCCTACTAGTGAAACAAGAATAAAAACGAGAGTATGAGAGAGAGAGTAAGAGACAGGTAGACAAACAGAGGCAAAATTAGAAAAATCAAGAACCTGGTGCGCACCAATCAATGATTGTTTTCAGAAATAGACTATTCAAAAATGGCTGCAAGATAGCTCTCTATGATAATCTCCAGATCACACTTCTAATTAGAATTCCAGATGGAGCTAACCACTATTCTTAGAATGGTTATAAATGTATATAATCAGTCCATTAAGATCTAACCATTGTTTTAGCCTTTACAGGATCCCAAAGAGGTGCCATAGCCCTTAAGTCAGCAGGAAGCAACCTTATGAAAGACTATGCCCCCTTTCCCAATAAGTTTTGTGTTCTGAGTGTTGTGGGTAATTCTTATTTTGTTAGAATAGTTTTAAGTGAAAATTGGGTGGAGGACAGAGCTATAATATAGCATCAAAGGTCTCTTCTGAAGAAGAGAAGAGGGATAGATACAATAGATAAAGGTAGATTGTTCTGCCTACCTATACACCATTTAAGCTAAATGTATGGGCTAAGTTAAAGACAATTTGCATTGGCATAGGTATTTGTATATTGATACAAATGTAAAATCATTTTATATGTTTAATTGTGATAATTTGTACATTTGAACAAAATTCAATCTGAAATTGCTTTATATAACCAAAGCAACTTGTATTTCGATATAAATCTGAATCTGTAACTATTATGTAAAATTTAATCTGTAATTGCTATGTTTTATATATGCTTCTACCTCTGTTTAAAATATTTGCACATCATTGTCATGTACACTATGCAATTACTACCTTCATTTAACTATACTAGATATAATGTATGGTTGCACTAGCTATGATATATGCACAAGATGTTTTATATACCTCTGTTTAGATGATATATATGTATATACATGTCTAAAATGCTGTGGCCAATTTACATGGTAATATACCCCTGGCTAATGTTTGATAGTCATACTAAAAGTCATTGTTCAGGGACAGGGTTTAATCCTTAGGACAATAAAAAGTACTGTCAACATTACTTAAGGTACCATTTCCCAGTCATCTCAGATACAGGTTAGAATATCATAGATAGACAGAAATCTTCAACCATTTCATAGACCCGTGGAATATGGCATTTAACATTTGAAATTCGGCCATGAGTGCCACAACGACTCCTGGCGTCACTGCTCCTTTCCCGAGATGGTATGAGCATCGAGGATACTCCACTGGAGCTTGTCCTTTTGCCAGAGAATGGCCGGTTGAGTATGGAACTGTCCTTACCTTGATTATTGACAGTACACACATGGTGTCCAAGCTGGAGGAACAAGTTGATGGATGGAGACTGACAAAACCTGCCTGGACAGGATAAGACAGTCCCTCCAAAATTGCCCTGCTTGTGAGAAGACCTGTCAGATACCATAGGCCTGTTGCCAATATGATAGATGCTCCAATGGCACACAAAACCAGAGGTGATTGTCCAGGTAGCTGTGTTGCTGTCCTCTCCCAAATTTTGGAAGCCAGTACTTCCATATACTTCTGACTTTCAAGTGATATATCTTCCTTCTCAGGTCTTGAAGGGGTTGAAGAATAGGTATTTATGGTTACTAACTCATAATAATTCCTATCGTACATAGTCTTAGTTTAGAACCTTTTTATTTAGACAAAAGGGGGAGATGTGGCAGGATTAATGTGTCAGCTGATAAGGTCATAAAACATTTCTGGGACCCTGGAGGGGGTGTGGCCAACCTGGAGGGGGTGTGGCCAACCCCATTGATAAGTGGCTGCTGGGACACCCTTCCTGGTTCCTGGCTGTTGGCTGCTAGACAGACAGACAGAATCAGAATCCATCATCCTTCCATCACCTGTCCATCACTCATCCATTGCTTGGATATGCCAGTCCTTGTTCAGGTGCCACCATAAGCTGTTACTAATATTGTGAGTGTTAATTTATATTCTAATAAATATTAATTTTGGACTGGCGCCTTGAAAGTAAAACTCCATCTACATTTGTATTCTAGTCTTTCCAAAAATTGTTTTCAAGAAAACATATTGTTCTTTCTTAATTTGACTGAAATATTTGATATTTGGTACAGTGCCTTGTGAACTTTTCAGAGTTTTTTCTTGAAAATCAAGCTTTATTATTTTAAATTCTCCTCCAGTTCTCTTAATCTTACCTGAAAAATTTATTTTTTTGTAAGTTTTAATTAAGGTCATATTTTTGTCCTCTGTGACTGCAGAGAAACAAACTACATTTTCCAGAAGGCCTTCATATATCTTAAGGGGCAAAACACAGAAACAAAGCAAAGAATAAAGCCCTTTTAAAATTAATTCTTAAAAATTAAAATTTTACTAATTTAAAATGTTAATTTAGTGTCAATGGTAAATTCTTTAAAATGTAAATTTAAATATGTTAATATTTTTTTTTAGTTTTAAATTTTCAAGGCCCCAGTGGACAAGAAAAAAACCAGGGTTGATGACAAACATGTGGAACATTTGGACAAAGAAAAGGTTTGTTGAGAGCCCTCCAGATGATTTCCAGGTATTTCTATCCCAGCTGTCAATCCCATCATGCTCTTCAACTGATGCCCTTCAATTCAAAAGTTCAGGGATGAAAAATAATGAAACTAAATTTATACTAATTTGATTTTTTTCAGGTTGACTAATTACTGGAAATGATGAGAAACTGAGGTGGGGGCAGGGCCACTTTCTTACTTCTGATCACACATAAGGGGCAGTGCCAATTTTTGCTTCTGATCACACATAAGAACAGACTCCCAATAAGCATCCCGTACCGAGAGAACTCATTAACCAGCACTATATCGACTGAGCACTCAGAGCTAAGATCTGAGCATCCATCACTGTAAGTAGTGAATATTTATGACTAGTACCACCAAATAACCAAAACCCTGAGTACTGAGCATCCACTGTTATAATTATTGAGAACTAGAACTCTACCAGCTGAGCACAGTGTTTAAGTCCTCTTTGTACCTCTGTTTCCTCTGGTGCCTCAGTTATTCTACATAACAAGATATATGGACCCTTCATAAGACCTGGTAAGCCTGAGTCCCTCCATTGGACCAAAGAGGACATTTTAAGATCAACTTGGCCATTGGGTGAGAGTTTCTTTTTCACATGGACTTAGAAATGACTAAATTTTCATCAGTAGAAACAGTGTCTGGGGTTCCCATAGTTAGAGTAGAAGTGCTATAAAAGGAAGACTTTTTCATAGCTCATGTCAAGTGGGTGGGAATTTTAGGACCTTGGAATAAAAGGAGTAGTTCTCATGTCCCTTTTAGATGAGGTGATGGAATTGAGACATATTTAAGTAGCAGTGGAAGGTTCAAGTCCTCCTTTATCACAAGAGAACGATTCAATCCTTTGTCAGAGTAAGTTAGTTTTCAGACCTCCATTTTACTAAATTTGGAAAGCCTTGGGGCCTTGGGCAGGTACAGATGATCTTCATCTACCTCAGTCATGCATGTTACATATCAGACCTTCTTGGTTACAGAGTAACATTTGGAAAGAATTTGATGGCATTTAAGAGTAGAAGACTAAAGCAGATTTAGAGAGAGTATCAAAGTAACAAGTCACTTAGGGATAAGGGAGTGTTACTGCCTACCATGTACAATGGAGAAAGATCTTCACCCCAGTTTAGAAGATTCACATCTCCAGGCACATGGTGAAAGATTGACAGGAATCTGAGCATTATTCATCAGTCCTGCTCCAGCCTCAAGCTCTCAGTCTTGAAATCTTATCATCAGCAACACTGATATATGCATAAAGAATGTGATGTCCTCATTTTGGAGACTAGAATGAAGGACAGAAAACCAATATTTCAGACTGTTAACTGAAAGCAGTACAAAGTGAATTCTCTTTGGTCACACATTTACTTTATTAGTTTGCATAGATTGTTGGAGATTATCCAAGGCCCTTCATTAGAGGTATAAGCCCATATACACATAGGGGATATTCTGAAGAACCTTTGATTGTATACCCCTTGAGCCAGATCAAAATTCTGATATTGCCATAGTAAAAGCCAGTCTTCTTTGAATTGTCTTGAACAAAGGGGAAAGTGCATTACTTGTAATAGCACAAAGGCTTGATGATCATTTTAAGCAAAGAGAAGTACTGATTAAGTTCCATCAAAAGGGCACACTGTGCAATATCTTGAGAATTGGGACAGTTTGGGTGCCCATATTCAGAGGGGAAAATTCTTAGTTCATGTTAGGAAGTGTCTTGTGTTTAGATAGAAAGATGAGCAAAGGAGCAATTTCCTTTCACCCCATTGTACAGAAGGGAAAGGTCTCACTTACCTTATATAGTGGAAGAATGGTGTACTTCAGAATCACTAATATTCAATGGTTCTTCCCAGCTCACAATCCATATGTTACATAGACTATTAGAAAGAGGACAAGAAGCAATTACAACACCCTGCCAACATAATGAGTTGTTGCCTGGACTTTGATGATTCTTCAATTTTGTATTGATCTGTGCTTATCCATCAATGATAAAAAGGAGACAGTGCATTTCTGACAACTTTATCCAGGTCAGATGACATGACTATTAGTTTAGCTAATAACTAGATTTTATGCTGACATCAATACAAAGAATAACATTAGGTTTCATTGGTTACAAGTATGTTTGACTAACAGCCTTGGACAAAGGGAAAAGCACTAGGGAAATATGAATTCAAGGATGACATGTAAGATGTCTTTGGAAGGAAGGTGATGCTCTAGGGCATCTCAGGCTCAAAGGCTACATCTGAAGCTCCATTAAATATAAAATGCCAAAAGTTGAGCTTCTTGACCATGACAACTAATTCTGAGTTCTCTTATAACATTGTAGCATAGGCCAGACACTTAAGCAAAAATAAAATCTCTGTAATCATTCAGGCTGATGAAGGCAATAATAGTTTTCTCCCTTTCGCATTACATTGGACTGTATGTGGGAACTTTTTATTCTCACATGTACAGATGGAGTGGTGTAAGAAATACTTGGTCTGAGGCTTCTTTGGTCAGAGTGAAAGGACTTAGGCCTCCTTAAAAATCAACAGAAATTTGAAGGTCTCTCACAGAAAGAGTACCCCAGACCAACTTAGGTAAACAGGGAAGGTCTGTAGTAGGCTTTATCTTGGGAGGGAGTGCTGAAATTCTTCCAAGTTAAGTAAAAGGAGAAAGGTAACTTGAGAAGAGAGGAAGCACTGGGCCTCTTCTGGGAAAAATTTTGAGACATGGTAGGGGAAAGGTATGAGTAAGAAGTGTTTGGAAAGTCAAGGGAAGTACAATATACCATTCAGTTGCTGATGCAAGTTCCTGCTGCCTTATTCAGTGAAGAAAACTGAACTTCAGCTATTAATTCTTCTTTAGAATAGGCACATGTTGTATTGAGTCTCTGAGAATTCTGGCAATATCAATAGCCTTCTTCAGTGATCTTGGATGAATGTCCCTGGCTAGACTGCCTTTTCTTTCATGTTGTGCTCATAGTCGATCAATAGTTATAAGTGATGTGGTCACTTGATTTCTAGTGATTGGGATAAAGAGCATAAAATAAGAACAAATCTCTAATTCTACACTTGGGGACTGGTCTTCAAACCAGATTGTAATAATGCAGTTCCCTAGCCACCAATGTCAAAGGCAAAACATTTACATCTTTTTAATTTATAGAAGCATTTTGTTGGAGGTATTTCAAAGATATCAGGGGATGTCTAAAATTTACAAAGTAATGCTACAAGGCATTATACACTATTATTCAAAAGAGCGTGTATAATGTCATCTTGGGCATTCAAGAAATGCATGAGTATCCTTGGGTCAATGATTGGGTTCCAATTCACTGTTATTCAGGTAAGCAACAACTAAGGGCATATTGTTATTAGAGATAAGGGTAAAGGCCCAGTCTGACCCAAGGTAGTTCTTATGATAACTTCAATAAGCAAGGTATACATAGAAACTCTTGGAAACTGAGGAGTTCTAAAAAGTTCTTCTTAGGATTTGGAAATCATGAGAAATACTTTAGCAAAAGATAAAATTTGAATTTATTTTTTCACAGGGAAGATGTACCCAGAAATATTTGGTAGAATAGTGGTATGCAGTTCACACATGGTTATATGGGCAAGGTTCCAGGATATTTTGGATAACAACAAAATGTTCTATAATCTGTCTCACTAGCTTTCAACATACATACCCTGTGTAAAATCTTTGAGAGTCTATTTCAAATCTCGTACTAAACTTCCAACAGGATAAGTGATTATGTAAGCACTGATATGTTTCCAGTGTTATTTGCAGCTGTACATATCGGTGAATAAAAGATAGAAATAGTACATTTTGATAGCCAATTTTGAGGCAGGTGTCTTGAGAATTGATTTTAATTTCTATCTGCTGCCCTTTGACTATAAGCAGAAAGATTTGAAGTCAAACTGGCTGCCCATGTGGTTTTATGCCTACCTTGTTCAGAAGGGTCAGTTCTGAAGAAATTTTACTTAATAGGGGAATGCGTCTGGTCACCATTAAAAAGGGGGAGCTCGGATTTTTTAAGTCATCATGGTTGGCCTAAAGTAAAATGAACTGAGGGGGGTGTCTGAGACATTCCTCTGGTACAGGGGCTAGTTTTGAGAGTCCTTTCAAGTGTGATTTTTGAGGTCTCATTTATTTTAGAAACTGAAGTATGAAATCCTTTTACTGCATGCAGGTAGGTTATTGGCCTACAGACCTATTCAGAAGATTAGAAGTGACTGATACATGTTTGTTTAGAGAGTTAAAATGCCCCACACATATGACTCCACCTTTAATGATAAATTATATACTCATAGACACTTGGTAGAAATTGGAATATATAATATATAATGATTTAGACCTCACTGGAAAAATGGTGTTTAGGATTATCTTAGTCACAGTACATTTCTGAAATCCTTTCACATATTAAGAAGGAAGAGGTTGCTAACAATAACAATAAATGTAGAATCTCTGAGCTCCATAAAACAGAGGAAATTTAGAGGCCCCATTGAAAAATTTAAAGGACTGAATCTCATTTGGATAGAGAGTGAAGGAACCACACACACTTCTGTTGAAGATGAATATTCCTGGTACCTTATACCAGTGGAGAATGTTCTCAGCACTGATAATTAGCTTCCATTTGTCCTTCTGTGTTTTATGACTTCATATATTGTGTTCATTCTGGAATAGACAAGATTTCAGCAACCTTTTCCTTCTTCAAAAGGCCTGGATGGCTGCCTCTTGATAGGTTGCTTCCACTAGTTCATGTTCAGCCTTCCAGATCTAGGCAGAGATATTGAAATCATTGTATTACAATTGACTTGTCTGGAAGGCAGATGGCATAGGTTCTATGCTATGACTGCTATATTTGGAATATGGGACTTCAATCCACAATGGACTGTTATTCTTTCTTCAGGTAGAAAGTCTCTCATGGAACTATTCCTGATCAGTTCAATGTGAGAAACATTTGGTTTATTTTTTTCATACTTTCATAAATTGTTTCTTATTAAATATTTTGAATTTTTTCTCATATTTTTAAAATTTAAATTTATTTTTCATATCATCCACATTTCTACTTTTCTCTTTTTCTCCCATTCACATCTCCAGCCTCACCCTCACCCCCACCTACTCCCCAAAGGAGAAAAAGCCTTCCATGTCAGACAGTGTCTTCCTGTACCTACATGTTGAGCTACTGTTGGAAAAGGCCAATTATTTTGGACTGTTGTCCTTTTGGAACTTGATTATATCAAACTATCTTACTATACTATCAACTTAGGTCAGACAATGACAGTTTATAAAACAAACAATTAAAGTTTCCTCATGAGTAATAATTTATACATTTACATTTGTTTATTGTTATGACTATAAACTAATTTGAAAACAATATAAAAGTTAAAACTTCTATTCTAAATCAATTTCCTTCAATAAAATTAATAGCTACTTCTCTGTTAAGTTTTTGTCTCTCATTAATGTCATTATAAGATAAATTCTGTTCAGTGTGTTATATTTTTGATATATTTCATTTAAATTTATGTAGTGACTGTAATTAAGATTAATGGACTTACATTTAAATCTGTTTACAATATTGGCCTTACTAGATTAAGAATTTCTATAATGTATAATGAGGGAATTCTATGAAATTCAATATTAACCTTTCTAAGTGCATAAACACAAAAAGTACAAAAAGGAATAAAGATATTGCTTTCAAGATGTAATTATAGTCAGAAGATAGTGTCCACCTATTTCTAACTCACTCATGCACTACAAACATAAAGAAGAGGTGAGCTTTGAAAGCACTCTCTTCTAAACTTCCAAAATGCTGAAAACCAATGCAGTGAAACTCAACCAATAATCAAGAATGTTAGTTAATGATGTAACTATCGGTTTATTTTTTCATATTTCATAAATTGTTTCTTATTAAATATTTTGAATTTTTTCTCATATTTTTAAAATTTAAATTTATTTTTCATATCAACCACATTTCTACTTTTCTCTTTTTCTCCCGTTCACATCTCCAGCCTCACCCTCACCCCCACCTACTCCCCAAAGGAGAAAAAGCCTTCCATGTGGAGTCAACTAATTTTGGCATATCAAGTTGAGAATTGCCAAGCCGCTAACTCCTGTAATAATTTTAGTATCATATCACTCTATTGTAGGTGTCCTCCAAAAGCCAGTCAAAAACCCCTTTCCAACTGCCAGAGGCCCCTTGTAGAAATTTTGATGTCACATGTGTTCCATCATTTCACTTGTAAAAAGCAAAGTTTGACTTCCTCTTCCCTTGTTCTTGATTTGTTGTCTTATTAGTCTAGCTATTCTTTTGTGTACTATATTTGATAGATATCAAGACCAAGGACATCTCTGATGTGGACTACAGATTGCTCAGGTCAAGTTAAAAGTGGCTGGATGAGATGGTCCAGCCTAACAGACTACTCTAACAGGACTTGAGTCAGACCCTTCACCTTTCTATTCTCCCAACAAATATATAGCTATCTTTCTCAGGACTTAACAACTGTCCCATTTTTGGGGGGGTCCCATAAAGATACCATTTACCCAATAGAGCAGAGAAAAATTTTAAGACCACAACATCCACATATTTAAAAGTTGGGTAGGTGATTTTGAGATTATTTGTGGAAACATGGATATTTGTCTTCTTTTTGTAAAGGGGTAGATACAGTCGTTATTGTTAGCATAACAATACTGAGCAAAGTCAGTTAGTTTTATGGATCTTTATCAAAATGGAAAATGGGGATATAGGCATAGGATAAAAAGGTAGATTATTGAAACTACTTTTAACCAAAGTAGAAACTACTAGTTTCAAACATTTTACATGGGTATGGGTTTTGTACATTGATACAAATTTGAGGTTATTTTGATTAGAACATACTATATATATGTTTTTAATCATGGTCATTGAAGAGTCATCTAACAATATAAACTTCTATTTCTTGAAAACTATTATTTCTCAAGGTAACATATCCTGTGCCTTTGTATGTTGGAAGTATATTAGCTATGTGGGTTTTTTTTTTTTTATTATTGATCTAATTATTTGAAGTTGGAAGACCCACCATAAATCTGGATATTTGGAGGTAGATATATTCACTTTAAATCTAGAAAATACATTCTCCTATATTCTTGACTATGAGCTCTCTCTCATATCACTGTTACTAGAACCTCTAATTTTGGGATTGTGATACATACTGAAGCCAAACTGAGACATCTCTTTTCATGGACTCAAAAACTACTGGTTTCTTTAATGATCTGTTGAGAAACAGTCATAGTTGGAATATCTGGAATATGGCATGTAAGCTACACAAATAAATACTCTTCACACAAACACAGACATACACATACACACATATACACAAATGCCTTGGAGAGTCAGAATGGTGATGGAAGGATCAGCGAATGGTATCAGGCAATATGTGTGTATAGTCTGTGAGTATACTAGAAAAAAGAGTTTGATGATTGGTCAAGCCAACAGATTTTATTGGATCAACATAGATGATGGTTCAGATGTACTGTGACAATGGCTGTATATGCCACAGTTCTTGAAGTGGGATTTCAACTAATTTTATTAAATAAAAACTCAGATAGATATTTAGGATGAAATTTTAATATTAACAAAGCAGAGCAACCAGCCACCAAAGAATTCTTATATCTACAAATCCTGAAACTTAATGGGGGCACTTGATTCTGTCTTCAATTATCTTATATTTTTGTCTCCACTTATCTTATATTTTTGTCACTATCTCTCTAGTGCTGGGATTAAAATTATGAAGCACCACTGTCTGGATTTGTTTCTATTTTAGACTTGTTCAGTCACATGTAGCCTAGGGTGGCCTTGAACTCCCAATCTTCCTGATTACTCTTGAACATTTATAGGATTAAAGGTGAGTGCCAATACTGCCTGGCTTCTATGGCTAGCAAGTGGATAGCTCAGACCTCTGATCTTCAGGTAAGCTTTATTTGTCAGAACACAAAATGTCATACAAGAGGTGATGGTGAGGCTGGTAAGTGAGCTTCAGCAAAGCTAATCAGGGAAAGCGTGTGCACAGACTGCCTGTTGAGACTTAGTATTTAGAAGCCTTGGTCCTGAGCAATTCACAGGTTAAAGCTGGTGCAGTTACTGTGTGGACAGAGCTGGACTGGTAATGTAGGTGTGGTGCAGGTGGATAAGGTCCTAAAGTACTCACAAGGGAAAGCTGATGGACTATGTGTACATCTGGAGATGAGCATGGGAGTGTGAAAATAATGGGGATGTCTTGTCTGACTTTTATGTTCTGCACAGAAACTCTGAAATAATCAGCAGCCATACAACACATCAGGAAAACACAATTACAGAACTGCATGACCAAACCTATATTTGGTATACTGGAGAAGGTGATTTCAGATGAGGCTCTGTGGAGCATTATTAGCCAAAGAAGTTTTATTACTGTCTTTGATGATAGACCTTGAAAGGTGGAGATGGCATAGTCAGTCTCATATTTAGGGAAATGTAACCAGGGACAATATGCAGGGTAACATAAACAGATCTCATATGACCAGACCTTGGTCTTGAAGTAGAGATAACATTGGTGCTGAAGGTTCATTGGAACTCATCATGTAGATGATATTCACAGGGCATATCAGGAGCTTGGTGTGGGATCTAGAGATTGGGCAGGATCAATTCGTCTGTATTTTCAGCAGGAAAACCTAGCCTAGAAACATTTTAACCTGTGACAGAATACAAACTACAAGATTGGTCCTGGGTTTTGGAATGCTCAGAAAGTTCATTTCAGAATCAGTAAGATATCTTTGTACTCAGAGCAGTATCTTAAACTGTGGCAATGCAGCAGAGGTGTTTTGATTCTGAACATCTCATGAGAATCTATCTCAGTAGCTGCATCCCTGGGAACAGGCATAAAACTATTGTGATGACACAGACAGATGATATTCTTGGAACTCACCAGATAAATTCTGGGCATAATCTTCACATATATGGAGTTAATCCTGGGAATATGGGTTATGGAAGAACTCCTCTTATAAATAGTGCTGGAAATCTGAAAACAGAGCTAAGATATAGGGCATATATATAGTGCTGGCAGGATGCAAGTGGTACTACTGATTATCACCAAGAAAAAGAGTACAATATCTGAGCTTCTAGAGCTAGACTTGGGTGTGCAGACAGCTATGATAAGCAATGTCTATAACATCATTAATTAAAGCCAATGTATCCTCCATACCTTCAGAAACACATTTGCCTTAGTGCAGTTGACATATGTGATCTTGGTTCTTGTTGAATTTTCCAGGAAATTAAACTACAGGAGATATATGCCAAGATGTAGGGCTAAGGGATGTTTTGAATAAGATTCTTTGAAGCTCAGTCCATCCTTACTTAATGGGGGTATAGATAGACTTTATGTCATAAAGATGACAAGGGAAGGTTTCATAGTTTGAGTGAGAATGGTCACCTGAGCACATTGAGTAATTTTTCCCCAATTGATGAAATTGTTTGGAAAGAGGAGTTTGGGCCTTTTGGAAGAGGTTTTTGCTAAGCATGGGTTTAGAGGTTTTTAAAGACCCATTTGTGAAACAGTAGAATGTCTTGTTCCAGGAGGTCAGTTCAAAGAGACAAAACTGAGAGTATGGAAATAGAACTGATGCCTGAGATTCTGTAGATCACACAAAGCAAAGTATTTGAAACTTGACATTTGGTAAGTTCAATTCAGTAATTTCCAACTTCACTTACAGTGGATAAGATAGAACTGAAGAGACCATGGAGAGATGCTGAGGTTGACACATACTATGACATAGGGTAGGAGTTCTGTAAAAAAGCTGAAGATAGATTCTGGTGAAGGTACATTTTCACTTGCAGTGGAGAAGACAATTATTGAGTATACAAGTATACAATGTGATATATTCACATCAAAGACAGCATCAGTTTTAGCGTAGACCCTGCTGAACTCAGCCTACAAGACATCCTGCTTGTATTATTCATTGTTGATAAAGAACTAGCTTACCAACTTTTAGCTAAAAACATCATGAGCTAAACACATAGTATAGTCCTTTAATGATCATCAATGTTAGAGGTTTTTTTTTTTAAAAAAAAAAAAATGGCTGTTACTTTGACCCAAGTCTTCCCTTTGAATGTAGAAATGTTGAATAATTTTTATTTACAGGTGCACACAGTTGAGAGTCTTTGGACTTTTAAATAGTCTATAGATATTTTAAAGATGCTGAACATTTAAAAGTGTTAAAATTTTGAATATGGAAGGTCTTTTAAATTAATATAAATTTTATTTAATGAGTTTAATATGAGTTTGAGTGGATAAAAAAGAATGTATTAGAGTTTTGTGATACATGTGTACCAAATTGATAACTGATGGATTTTGTAGATTAGGAATTTGTCAAATGCCATAAGATATAGTCATTTAAAAAGAAAGATCCTGGACTGTGAAAACGCTTCTATTATAATGACCTGTAGGCATGACTGGGGAGCATTTTCTTGATTAATGAATAGTATAGGAAGTTCTAGAATATGAGAGGTCATGTAAATCTTGGTAATTTATACTGAGTTGTAATTTCTGTGTCAGTTCCTTATTCTGGACTCCTATCTGGACTTTAATGTGGTATGCTGGAAAATGTCCTTTCCTGACAAGTTTATTTTGGTCATAATTCATCAAGGCAATATGAGAGTTAAGATATATAATGGTGGACAACTTTCTGGTAATGATTATTGGGTAAACAAATTCATTATTTGTAGCATATAGAAAGTAACACCCTGGAGTATGGAGATGTTCATGAAAACTGACCAATGAAGACTAGTACATAAATATAAAACCATAGCAAGACATGAAGATGTGTGAATGGTACTGGCTTGCAATGCTCTTAGTGGCATAACAGCCAAGCTGATGAGCAGGCCTCATATCTGGAGTTAGGTCTGGGAGAGTCAATGATTACAAGAGAATGCAATTCTGTCAGATCTCACCTGAAAAATTGAGTGTAATTGTAATTGTGGCTTCTCCAGAATTACTTTTGTTAGTTTGAGAATGGAAAAATAAGGTGCAGCTCCTTGGAGTTCACTGCACAAACTTGGTGCACTCTGCACATCCATAAAGAGGTCATGGGCAGTCTAGATTGTTGCAGGAAGTTTAAGCATAATGAGATTCTACCAAGGAAGTCAGTATAGGATCTGCTAGACAGGAGATGGGTATAGTACTGCTGAATTGTGTTGGTAGGTAATATTCTTTATAGATAACAAGACAAAGCTGTTATGAAGCCAGGGCACCTGGAGCTAAACTACTAGAGCGTGAGTAGGTGATAAGGCTGAAATGTGGAATTTGTGGTAGCATCATCAGACTAGCTAATTTAGTATATGTGTATCAAGATCTGTGACTTGAACATGGAGGAACTACAGACATGTTTGGTTTTGGAGAACCCACCAGGTAAAATAGTGAAGGAGTAGCTTTACATGTGATAGGTCTGGAAATGTTGGGATTGCCTTTTCTGGGAGAGCATGTTTGATTCTTGTTGCAATGGGGTTTCTTAGTCATTGGCGGCCAGAGGCCCAGACCCACAGACCTGCTGTGCCAGACCCATAGTCACTCGCCACTGTTGCTCAGGCCCCCCAAAATGACTCAGACTCTTATATTACCTTTATTTTTTTTTTGGTCTATGGCTCACAAACATTGCTACTTAGCTCTTAAATCTTAAATCAACCCAGTTTGTATCAATGAACCAAAATCTATACCAATGTAAAACAGCTGATTTTCTGATCTAAGTAAATTCAATAATCTAATTTTACAAAATAATTTATATACCAAATCCCCTTTTTTTCTTAGAGATTAACTATGACTGTTAACAATTTATAATGAAAACAAATATTTATAAGCAATATTTTGGGAATTTGGGCATAGTTTTTTATTATTATTTCCTGCTGATTAAGGGCCGTTGAAAATCTCACGAGTTTTTGAGACTGGATCATAATCTGTAGCCTTGAAGCTGATATGGCCATCTGTTCTCATCAGAGGTTTTTTCAGGGGGTCTTGGTTGATGAAACCATATTTGCCTGGAAGCAATCCACAGGTTCTCATCTTCTGTGGAAACAAAAGCAGAACTATTCCAATGCAACAAATCCTTAAATTCAAATTTTAAAATCAAAATACCTTTAAAACTATATATTCTTATTTAACTTAGTAGCCTTTGCATTTGTAATCCATGGTTTTCTGTAGTTAGGTCATTAACAGTTAAAAATTTAAAAGAAAACACAATAATAACCAAAATCTAGATTTTGTGTTTATTTTCCATCTTTACGTGGCTTATTATATTTTTATTACTCTATTTCTCTTTTTAAAGACTTTATCTTTTTTTTTTCTCTTTTAAGCTCATGTACCTTTTACACACATTGTAACCCTTTTATGTTTTTTGTTGTTTTTTTTTTTTTCCTTAACTATATCAGTAAGTTTTCTTAAACGGACCACGTTTCTGTTCCTGGCCAGCAAACAGAAGAGACTCAAGAAAATGCTGCTACTAAGAAACCATTTGACTCTATTTCTTCTTTATTCAAAGTAAACATAAACCTTAAATCAATTACATGCTATCAAGTCTTTTGTGAGACTTTAGGACCTGGCCTAGTTGTAGCTTACACTGCCTGCAGCCAGTCGGCCCACGCCATTTTGATTGTGACCCAGACATCACGCTTTCTTAGTACAATGACTCACTATAGATACACAATTTGGAAGGTATTTTTGCTAAGTTTGATAAAATCTTTTTTAAAATTTTCTTAGGCATTAAGTGGATATTCGCCCCACATTGGGCACCATCTGTTCCAATGGTGTTTCTTAGTCCCAGGTGGCCAGAGGCCCAGACCCACAGACCTGCTGCGCCAGATCCATAGTCACTCACCACTGTTGCTCAGGCACCCAGAAATGACTCAGACTCTTATAATAACTTTATGTCATTTGGCCTATGGCTCAGGCACATTGCTAGTTAGCTCTTTATCTTAAATCAACCCATTTCTATTAATCTATCTGCCACGTGGCCTGTGGCTCACCTGTGTTCTTTACATGTTGCCTCTTGGGTGGCTTGCTTGATCTGCCTGACTCCGCCCTGCTATTTTTACAAATGCACTGATGTATCCTCCTACTTCTTCTATGGGGCCTGTCATGGTCCAAAACAGCTCCTTTATTTAAAGATTAAGATTCACAGCATACAGAAAGGCATTCCCACATCAGGTTCTGGTAGAATTCTGGAATAAATATGGTTGCAGGTGCTGCATGACAAAAGTTACTTCTAGCAGGATGAAAATGGCACTGCTTGGTGAGTTTATGTTGATAAACATACAAAATATGGTGAATATTCTAGAAATCTGAAGGATATACTTTTAATATGTAGATTGTGCAGAGGCTTGACCCGGAAAAAATTGAGAAGGAGCCACTCTAGGAGTTTTGAGATAATGGTAATAGGCCAAATAGTAATAACAAGGTGTTTTCAGCTGATGTTCCTGGGAGTGTCATCATACAAGATCAGTGTTCAAAATTTGCATCCAGAGATTATTTTTGGCAGTGTGGAGATAGAACAGGCAGAGTTTCTTGGAGAGAAACTTTCCAGGGAGAGCTGCCCATATTCAGACATTTGGGGATAGTGCTGATAGATAAGAATTCCATGAGCTCACTACTCAAAATCTGAGAATAGCTGGAAGTTTAAGTGTAGAGATGAAGCATGTGGGCTTGATTATAGTAGAACTCATGAGTAAAATAGTTATGATAGAGGAATGACAAGAGCTCAGACTGAAAATGTGGTAATGAGTCTGGAGGATGACTCTCAGTAGAAAATACCAGTTAAAGCCAATGGACTTTTTGTGCATACAATGGTAGGTCTGGAAATAAGGTGATAACCCTGAAAGACAAGGATCTATGTATCTCACCAGGTAAAGTCAGTTATTCATCACCAAATCTGTAGTCAGCCCTTGACCTGTGCAGATATTTTGGTCAGTCTCTATACTAGGGAGACTCATTAGAAACACATTGGTTCTAAACGGCATGGCTAGATGTGAACCTTATGTTTCAAAAAAGACATAAAAAGGATTAATTCAGGAACAACTCACCAAGGAAATATAGCAGCAACTGCACGATCAGAGCTACACCTGGAAGTGTGGGAATAATAGTTGAAAATTGGGTGATCCAAATTTTAAGATGAGAAGCTAAGCCTATAATGGTAGATACAGCAAGAACAGTTTCAGCTCTGGAGGTAATTTTGAAAGAATGATAGTGCTGGAAGTATTGAACCAGAACAAATCCAGACAATATTGCGATGATTCTAGTAGGTGAGGTTCTTGTGTCAACAAATCATGGAACACAAGGTATTTGAGTGATTGATGGCACTGGCCAGGTTGATTCTATGGGATCTGGTCATTGGAAGTCATTCTAGGAACTGAATGACCAAATCTATGTCCAGTATTGTTGGTATGAAGCCCTTAGGACAACATGTTTTTGAGACCACAAATTAAAGTTTTTATGAAATATGCATATGTAGATCTAGAAGAAGAAGATGTGTTGTGACCATCATCATACAAACTGATGCATGACCTGTGCTTTAAAAAGAGGGGAGATGGCATGGGCTGGGTTGGAGAAAGGACCAAAGAAATCTGGTACAGGAGCCATAGAAACAAAGTTATTTCTGATATTGCATTGGTGCAAGTGACTGGTAAGATTTCATTAAGAGTATCAGGTAAATTTGATGTATGCTCTTTATATGCTTTGTTAAGAAATGGAGGATAGAGGTGATATGGAAAATCTTATTCTGGGGGTTTCAGCAGAGAAATCCAGCTTACATGATCAAGTATTAGAAATAAGCCTGGAGCTATGGGAATAGATCCAGCCCAGAAGCTTCAACAGAAATTTCTGAGCAAATTATGTGCAAGCATTGAAACTATGGAATACTTGCAAATGGCTGTGTGGCCTAGGCAGCCTGGGTTCTAGGAAACAATCAGGGTATGAAGGTCCAGTCCTAGGATTGTGAGGGCTCAAATGGCCCTGATAGCAAGCTTTGAGTGGATCTCATCAGGATAAGATTTTGTGAGATCTGCACATACAGAACTACACAGGAAAATATATTAAGATAACACCATTAGGATTGTTTTCTGGAGGCATTCTCCATAGAAAATCAATATAGGAGCTGAGTGACCAAAATCGGACTTTTACTGTGTGCAAGGTGCTGGTACACATGAATTGTGATATCCTACCAAATGAGTTGTTTTTGATATCTGAATTCACAATAAAGTCTGTTGAGACAACCCAAGTGGGTTTTTGTTTTGGGAGATTCCACCAGTCAAATCTGCTGTAGTATTTGTGTGAAGAGAAGTAGGATTGCCAGTGTGATCATAGATTCTAAAATTGAGTTGTGGTTATTACCAGACAAAGCTAGTATTCTCTTTGTCTGTCCAGAGGTATATCTGAAAATGAGGGAAAACCTCTGGTATGTAAGACTAAGGAAGCTTAACACACAAAGATGCTGTATAATGTGTATCCCAAATAGAACTAACCAATGTACAGATAGATGAGTCAGTGTTGGCTCTGAGTGAATTCACTAGTAAATACAAGTTCAGTAGGTTATATACCTTGATCCAGACCACACAGTGAAGAGTGATAATCTCTGCATTCCAACCTAGATTCTAGTTTGAGGAGATGAAGCTAGTTTAGATGGCTCTAGGGTCACTGGCCAGTTAAAACTACTTTGTTGTCATGGCTAGTACTTGGTGTGTGGATACAGCAGTGGTTGACAATAATATTTTTCAGTTATTCTTGCCAATCCACTAAGCAATGTGGATATCCAAGAGTATGTCTCACACTATAAAGGCCCATAGAAAGCCTCGTTTAAGAAGATACTTTCTATGGAGTGTCAATGAAGTGCAGTGGCTGCAGAGCAAGTTTGGGAGTATGGGTATGGTTCATGTAGGAAAGTGCTGGAGAATGTCATCATAAGTGCATGTTCTGAGCTCTGAGATCTAGAACTAAGAAGTATGGGGTATGTGGGATAATATCATTGGCAAGCTGTTGGCTCTGGGAATTATAAGAAGTGTTTTTTAATCGTGGAAGCTTGCATCTGTGGGAGTAACCCTGGAATAGTTTCTGTGCTTCTCATTTAAAATGTGGCATGTTATTATTCAGAACAAATTATGCGTTCCTTCCATTGAGACAAACAAACTTTGTTTTTAGTATTGAAGTGAGGAGTTCATTAGGAAAAGAAGAAACCTGAGCTTTATGAGGTCAGCTATGCCTACGAGTTTAAATAAAACACATATCAGTTTGATTCTGGAGTAACCTTCTGGGAAATACACTATAAGTACTAAATAATGTGACTTAGGCACAGGAAGGTGAATATAATGGAAGCTGCACAAGTTCTAAGGAGCTGACACAACTTTATAGGTATGTGTTTTTTAATATACTTAGTTATGCCTGAGATTATGGCTATTACTTGAGCAGTTTCTGCTTCAGGGATATTTATCAAAAAAGTCCACTATTAGACCTTCATGACCATAGCTAATCTCAGAAGTGCAGTGTATATGCTAGGAGTCAAGATGCTCTGAAAAATCACAAAGAAAATTTGTTATACGATCTGTATATCCAGAGTTAAAACAATAGAGATAATGGAGATGACAGTGGAAGATGAGATTCTG
Organism: Phyllotis vaccarum; assembly: GCA_033318265.1. Classification (NCBI taxonomy): domain Eukaryota; kingdom Metazoa; phylum Chordata; class Mammalia; order Rodentia; family Cricetidae; genus Phyllotis; species Phyllotis vaccarum. The sequence goes on along the minus strand of JARWLC010000267.1, from coordinate 4,806 downwards.
GGCATAGAATCTCTTCAGTTATAAGCTGATGTGTATTCTGTGAATCCAAGGATAGTCCTTAGGAAGTGGATATGGTGTATATATGCTTGGATCTGGAAAACTCATCAAGAAAATCAGTTGAAGTGCTTTTAGAGAAATATGGCTGGGAATGTGTGAATTGTGTTTGCACACACTGATTTGAAGAGATGCTCACAGGGGAAAATCCTGAGTTAGATATACACAGCCACACCTTAAATTTACAAGTTGATATGGTGAAGATGGGCTTGGTTTTCAAATAACTCAGTAATGAAAACTGGTACAGCAGCCGGTTGGGGGATATGTTTCAAATCTAGTAAAAACCAGTCTGATATATCAGAGGAATCCACCCACGGTCAGAATAGGCAGATCAAACAGTGGTAGCTCACATCTTTAATCTCAGCCACAGGGAATGTCTGGGAGTGGTGACTTATACCCTTAAACCCAGCGAATCTAAGTTTGAGGTCATCTTAATTTACAGAAGGAGTTCCAGGTTCCCAGGCAGGTGGTGGTGGTGCCACACTTTTAATCTTAAGATGGATGTGAACAACTGAGAAAAGAAGGTATTCAAGGTAGGACTAGAAAGACATAGCAGTAGTATAAGCCAGGAGAAGTGAGGCTGAAGGAGCTGGGAGACAGCTAGGTAAGATTTGACAATGGTGTTTACTTTCTTTGATATCTCAGCTTTTTCCTGAGAGCTGGCTCTCAGTTTCGTTTATTCATGCAACATTTGGCATTGAACATTGGGCCATGATTTTCACCCCTTTCTGTCAAAAAAGCAGCACTAGCAGGTCAAAGCAAAACATGGCCAGAGCAATAACCAGGTGTCTAGGCTTTCTGTTCTGAGTTAACCTCTAGTCTTAGGCAGACGAGGCACACGTGTTTCCATTTCACTCTCATCTAGGTAAGTTTTTCAGACAGTGGCCTCTTTTTCCTGGTGGGTTATGGGTTGTTTCTTTTTTGGGGTTTTTTTGGACCCCTCTCTGGGCTGCTATCACACTAGGGAGCTTCCACACTTCACTGTCATTTGAATGATCACAGATAACACAATTGTGAGTAAATTGATTTTTAAGGAGGAATTTGTTTAAGGCAATGGAGGGTGTTTGCTCTTTCTGTGGTCTTTTTATATTCAGTTTGGTATTATAACCAGTAAAGGAAAAGATAAATAAAATAGATGGGACTATCATAATGTTTATCATGCAGTCAATTATTTATTTTTTGTTCAATTTATGTTTTATCATTTAAAAAGTCAATTAATATAAATGCCAAGAAAAAGGTCTTTAAAAAGCCTGTCAAGAGAGAACACAAAGATGTTCAAAGTCAAACAAAGGAATAGGAATAAGCAATTTCAGCAAGGTCATCTAAAATTAGACAAAAATGGGGACATTAATATATCCAGTAACCTTTTAAAAAAAAAGAACGACAAAGATGATAGGGAACCTGTTTGGGCTGCAGTGCAAATGCTAGAATAAAGGAGAGTAAAAAAACAATTGTGATATATGAGAGCACTCACCATTTGTAAAACAAATGTTAAACAGCAGGTCATGCTGTAGCAGGATCACACTTAAAGATTGAAAACATCAAGTAATCCTAAAGGTATACGTTGAAATGAAATCTGGCCAATGAATGTGATTTACTGTACAGAATTTGGAAAATTAATATATGTACATATAGATACATTTTTAGCATTTCATTGAACAACTGCTTTGAGTTCACAAATGGCTGATTCTGTAACCACACATTTTCTAGAATTGTCTTGTGAATTCCTCTGCAGGGATCCTTGACAGGGAGATATTAGTAGGACAATAATTATTATGCTAGATTTTGAGGTTTGTATAAATGTTCCAGGGAAAAGTGAAATTTCTGCATTCAACACTAGGACCTAGACTAAGATAGCACAGCTCTACGTGGTTCTGTGGGCTCTCACAGTACAAATCTGGTTCAGAAATGGTGGGACCACAGCTAGACTCAGGAGCATATCTTTATCTATGACAATGGAGCATCTTTGAAGCTCATAAGGTAAGTCTTCTAAGCAATGTGATCATTTAGAAGTAGGTCTCAGAGTATAAAAGACATGGATCCAGATCACTTATCAAGGTACTAAACAGAGAAAGACACTGAATGAACTGTCACCAGAACAAAGCCAGGGAACCTCTCCCAGGTGCTGCACATATAATACTTACCTGCCCTAACTACTGCCCTGTGTCCCTGTCCTACATGTTAAAAAGACTAACCTCTGGGCATGAAATCCCACCTTGAAAGTTTTTACCACTTCCCAAGAAACTCAATATGAGTCCTGTATCCTTTTCAGTCCAGTTCTTCAACGATGTTCAGATGTTCACACTCCTGTGTTTTTGCTCTCCCCCAACATACAAAAGTCTTGTGTGAAGTTTGTGGTGTGGTAAGACTTTGTGATATTCTTTGACTCCCAGTTGCCAGTATATATTGCCATCTAAGCTATAAATTACATTTGTTTATGTGACTCTGATAGGCTCTTTAGTGCCTACATTTCCTTTAATGGTCTTAGCTTCACTGGGATCCTATCCTTCATCTCTAGTCCATCTGCAACAGTATTCAGCTTTTTCTCACTGATTGCTGAGCAACTCACCCACCAGAAGCAGTTAGGTAAATGTCTTCTTTTATCAGTGTAAATATTTCCTTGAGTCTGAGAATGTGATTGCTAAGTGTTCAGCACTCCTCTGATACTCTTTGAGGTGGTGGTGCTCCCAGCCACAGCTTCTAAGGCTAATGCTGTCTTTGTTCAACTGAACCACAACAACCTGCATTGGAGCTACAATCTTGCAGTTTCTTTAGGCCAAGACAGGCTATTGTACCTGATTCCTGCCTTCTTCTCTAAGCTTTGCCCTGCAGATGCCATTGATTACAAACCTCTTTTAGGCCTTTTTAGATTTGTGAATATATTTTTTGACAATTTCCAGCTGATAAGACCACTCCTCCTATAGCTATTTTACATCTTTTCCTTCTCACTTCTGTGAAAGCCCTTGTAGTAAGCACTGAATATCTCCTGGCTTAGCCAAGTTAAGCAAATAACCTCTGTTGAGTGTGATGATGTCCCACTGAACAGCTTGGTCCTCATTCAGTTCTTGCTGAGTCCTTAAATTTCATATGACCATAGACTCTAGTGACACTTTTACCCATCCATGGGAAGATGTCTTTCATACCCTCTCATTCTCTCTTGATATACTTCATGAAAACCTTCAGATTCCCCACCTGACATCTACCTGGAAGGACTTTAAATATATTTACATTTGCAATCAAATTTATCTTCAGCACCCTTTAGATAATCAGCCGAGGGGCCAACTAATTACAACTTAGATGGTAATATTATTTGGGACCTTTACAAATACTGTGAGTGACTAAGTAATGTCAAGACTCCACATTCCTTTTTTCTTGGCTTCAATCCCTGTTTTTTTTTTTTAGTCTATATCCTACATACTGTATACATATCCTGTCTTTTAAGTTGCTATAGATGAATCTGTAAGCTTGTTGATAATTGGGATCCAGGAGAAAGACATAGTCAGAGAGCAGAAAGCAAAGGCATATATCAGTTGCTATATGCACACACTATTCACTGGCTGGTGCTTCTCTCAATTCCCTCCTGCAGTATTTTTTGTTTATGGCCAGAATTCAAAACTTTCCTAACTCTAAGTCTTCTTGACTAATGAGATTCAGTTTCATAGGGATTCCAGTGTCGTTTATGTATGAGACTAAAGGCTGACTGGGAGGGATTGGGAAGAAGAAAGCAAGGGATAGCAGGGGGATACATGGATAAAATAACACATTGAAGTACATATATATGTATATATATAGTTATTATATATAATTATTTCTTTTTTTGTTTCACAGGAACCCAATGTTGAAAGCTTTTAAATCTCTGAGAGGCAATTTGATATATTAGCTTATTTTATACTTTGAAAGACACTTTGGAGAGGTCTTAAGAGACTGAACTTTTAAAGAGCTGAAATTGTGAAGGCTGGAACTCATAGAGGTATAATATATTTCATAGTAATACTAATATTAGCATGCTATGATTGAGAAAAGGCTGTAAGAAATGTTGTGATGTGGGATTATGTGACAAAAGATGAACTGAATGGTCTAGTTTATTTCAAGTAGATACAAGCTAGAGTCATTTGCGAAGAGGAAAAGTTGTATAAGAGTTTCACAATGTATAATCCTTTTCACAAATTTTTTGTTATTTAAAAAAGTTTAAGTTTAAGTATATTTTTATCATAATTTCCCTCTATAAGTCCTTCTAAATCCCCCTCCCATCCCTATCCATTCAGACTTGTAATTTTTTCAAAAAATAGAAAAGGAAAAACATAAGTTGACAAAAACACACTTCCAAACAAAGAAAGCAAATAGCAATCCCTGAAAGGAACTCACCAAACAATAATCAAATAAAAGTCCAAAAACCCCCAAAACTGTGGAATCCAATTACATTTATCAAAATACTCCTGAACAAGAGGCCTGTCCTGGAGTGGTTAGTAATTCAATGTAACTGTATTGGAGAAATAAATTATTGCTTGTTCAAGCAGGTATAAGTGACAGTTCCATTGTAAAGTTTTACCTTAGTGGCTATGTTTTCCTTATTTCATTTATACATTCATTTTAAAAAAAACCATAAACTAAAAATTATGGACAACACAAACCAACAGAAGGAAGAGTCCTATATGAGAGAGACAATTGACTGCAAAACTTTTTTCATAAATGGGTAGGTGGGCAAAATTGAAGTATATTTTCTAACTCACTGATCAGTGTTGGATAGCACAG
>JARWLC010000266.1:0-29317 GCA_033318265.1 Phyllotis vaccarum | reverse complement strand
CCTCATCTCAGGGAATCACTAGACCATATTTTGGATCATTTAACTGATTTCAGTTTCAAGTTTTACACATGCTACTTGATATTTCTCTTCAAATTACTTTGGAAGCACACTGCTCTTTTCTTGATTACATATTTTAATATGTGGCTAAATCTTAAAGTAGAAGGATACTACATGACATAGAGTTTCCTAGCTTTTCTTTAAAATATAGAAAGCACAGATTCAAAAAAAAAAAGAAAGAAAAAGAAAAAGAAGAAAGTTTTATTTATAGCTCAATAAGGAAAACTGTGGAATTTGCAGGAATCAAGCAAATTTGCTAACAGCTGCAAAGGAACATGACGGACGGCCCTGCTGTTGCTGGCATTGTATTTGCTCTCTGTGCAGCTGCAGGGCAAAGCATCCACAGCTTACCACTCAAACACATGGTGACATTTTAAGTGTTAAAATGAGCCCACTGGTGACCAGCTGCTGGGATTGCAAACCCAGACCTGTTCCAGTCCTTCTAGATTGTTAGAGGCAAGGCTGAAGACAGTAAAGCAGTGTCCTGACCCAGGGAGGTGCCAATGGTTCTGAGACTGCAGAAGTCCCTAGAGAGGATGCTTTTAATCAGAGGAGCAAAACTAAGACTCCAAATAAAACTCGATCTCTAAGTCAAATGCTGGAGGCAAGCCTTATTTAATTGGGGTGAAATCAGAGACGCCAAGAGAGTAGCTGCGGAATAATAGTAAACTGTCTCTGGAAGAACTTGTGTGTATGACCTTGAAGCCACCAGTGATCTGATATCAGTGTAACCTCCCGCTTAGACTAGATACTGCTGGATGAATTTGCACAATAAGACCTACAAGAAACTCTGAGGAGAACACAGAACAGGGCACTCAACCTTAGCAGCCAACAGTTGTACTGATAACTACTTGTTTTTCATGGGCCATTTATGTATCTCTAGGCATGGTAGACTGCTCCTCAGCCTAGTCCATACTGTTCTTCAGAAGTTTCTTAAGCATTTTTTTTTTTTTGGTTGCATTCTGTGACTGTCAAATTCAATAATTTCATTGTGTAGTGCAGGTATTTCTTGAACAGGAAGAGCACTATCACACCATTCCACACCACACACACACACACACACACACACACACACCTTCCTTGATACAGAATAAAAGCACCATTGCTATCTTAAAGGGGATGAATGGAAAGCTCCAAAGTGGTAAATTTAGTTCAAGAAATAGATGAAAATGAGATGAACCCTTGGAATTACAATTCTAAATTTTAAGTGATGGCTTGGATAGTAACCCTGTAACTTGAAAAGAGGTTGGGGAATATTGTAAAGCTATCCATTCTGCTACTTTAATGTTCTCTGGAATGGAATTATCAAGAGTAGAACTAACGCCCTCTAAAGGCCTGCACATTTTAGAAGGTGATTGGGTAGTAGCCCTAGAAGGCAGTGGAAATTTATTAAATTACCTCAAGCTTAATATTTTTTATATTTACCAAGCACCATAGTTAATTGATATTTCTCACTCATGTGAGACCCAACAGGTTGTAAATAACAATTTCAATGTCTGAAATAAAAAAAAAAAAATAAGTGAAAATCTGAATGGAGAACCAATCACATAAGACTAAAAAAGAACATCTTCATATTTATATATCCTACTGAGTAAAATGTACTCTCCAGAATTTCATAAAAATTGTAAATGATAATATCCAAATTGTCGAGAAAATAAAAATAAAGTAAAATTAATGTAATTCATAAAATTTTTTATGTCATTTATAAAGAATTACTGAAAGTTTTTAATCTGGCTATTTTATATATGTGTGTGTGTATATATATATATATATATTTACACACACACACACACACATAGTTATAGATGGTCAGCTCTCTTTTTTGTATCAGTTGGCTTCATATCCATGTAGTGAGAAGAACAAAAGTTTGAAAATATTTGTAAAAATAATCAGAATTGTATCTGAAGATACGTTTTTCTTTTTATTATTTCCTAAACTACCATGTAATGGTTGCTCTTGTGGCACTTATTTTAGTTGGATATTATAAGTGATCTAGAGAAATATTTAAGTACATAGGATATTTTTATAAATATATGTATCTATTATATTTGCATAACACATGCAAATTCTTATGCCATTTTATAGAAGGTTCTTGAGCATCCATGGGAATTTGATTTCCCCGGATAGAGTCCTGACAATTTCCTTGGATCTTGAAGGATGTCTTAAGTGAGGCACACATGTAATATCTTTAGAAAGAAAGGCACAACAATGGTGTCTTCTGGGGAAAGGGAGCTGGATCCTAAAGAAGATGTAAAATCTGTCACTTTTCATTCAGTATTTCTATGATGAATTTAAGAAAATGTTTTTCCTGAGAGAATGTTAAAAAGTGTAAGAACAGGCACCAAATATAATATAGTGAATCCACATTTCTGATGGCAAGAATTAACTCCCCCAATAATATATATATGTATATGTGTGTGTATATATATGTATGTATATAAATATGTATATGTATGTATATATGTGTGTATGTATGTATGTATATATATATATATATATATGTTAAGATGTCATCAGAATTTTGAATTGCTTTATTCTTATAGAATTTACATTCAGGTCATTTTATGGTTTGTTTTTTTCTAATTTAATTAACTTTTTTTTGATTTATTCTACAAACAAACCACAGTTTCCCACTCTCCTTTTCTCCCGTTCCCTCCTGTGACACTGATATATCCATCTCCCTATCCACTCCTCCTTGTCTCCATTCAGAAAGGGGCAGGCTTCCCATAAGCTTGGGCAAAGCATAGAGCATCAACTTGAGGTAGGGCCTGTAAATGTAGGTGGAGTTTTCCTGTCCCAAATAAACACAGAGAAGCTTGTGTTAATTACAGAATGCTTGGCTGATAGTTCAGGCTTGTTAGTAACTGGCTCTTATGTTTAAATTAACCCATTTTATTAATATTTGCATTGCCACATGACTATTGGCTTTACCTGTCCTCTGGCATCTTGCTTGTTGGAAAGCTCCTGGCATCTCTCCCAACTTTGTCTTTCTTCATGCTACTTCTCAGTTTGTCACACCTAAGTTTTCCTGTCTCGCTGTTAGCCTAGCAGCTTTATTGTTATCCATTGAGAGTAATGAATATTTACAGCTACAGAAAATTCATCCCACAGTACTTCCCCCTTTCTGTCTAATCAAAAAGGAAGGTTTTAACCTTAACATAGTAAAATTACATATGGCAAAACAGTTATAATATCCAGTCTGTTCATGTCTGACAAAGTCAGTGGAAACATTAAATTATTCATCCTATTTTGGTGATTTCAAAATTTTATATCTAATTTACCCTTTCATCATGACTAAGAAAAATTATAATTACGACTATTTAGTCTTCAACTCCATCAAAGACTCCAAAAGGATGCAATGTTACCTAATGACAGGGACATCAGGCTACCTAGACAGTCACTCATAGTTTCTCTGTTGGGGCATAGCATATCTGACAGATTTTCCTGTGAAGCATGGAATTTTGAAGGACTGTTCTTCCTTGTCTTGGCAAAGATCAGCAGTTACCTTTCTTGTGCCCTGCTATATTAATGCTGACCTAAGTAATCCAGAATGAGGATTCCTAAAAGCTGGATAAATGTAAGAAACAGGTCCTGATATCACTGGTAGAAGTTTTGCAAACAGACCAAGATAATAACTGTCATACACATGCAGAGGACCTAGGTCTGTCTCATGCAGGCTCCCTAATTGTTGGTCTAGAGTCCATGAGCTCTCAGAAGCTCATGTCAGCTGTCCCTGTAATGACCTTCTCCACCCTGGCTCTTACGATCCTTTCTTCATGTGGTCTCCCAGTCCAGCGCTTGGCTTTGGGTCTGCTCCCATCAGATACTGGGTAAAGGCTCCCTGATGACAATTAGAGTAGTAACCAGTCTGCTCACAGGAGATAGCCAGTTCAGGCATTCTCTTCACTATTACTAGGAGTCTTAGCTGAAGTCATCATTGTGGATTCCTGGCAGTCTTCCTGGCACTAGGTTTCTCTCTAACCCCAAAATGGCCTCACCTATCAAGATGTCTTTTTTGTTATTCTCCCAGTCCTTCCTACCCACAACCTGCTCCCTCAAGTTCTAACTCTCCAATCTACTTTCCTTCTCCCAATTTACTCAAGAGATCTCTTCTATTTCCCCTTCCCAGGGGAATTCGGTAAATGCCTCTTAGTGCCCTCTTTGTTATCTAGCTTCTGGGGCTGTGGATTGTATGTTGGTTATCCTGTACTTTACACCTAATATCCACTTATGAGTGAATACATGCCATATTTGTCTTTCTGTATCTGGGTTACCTCACTCAGGATGTTTTTTTTCCCTAGTTCCATTCATTTGTCTACAAATTTCATGAGGTCATTGTTTTTTACAGCTGAGTAATACTCCATTGTATAAATATATATTTTTCCTTATCCACTCTCCAGTTCAGGGGCATCTAGGTTGTTTCTAGCAGCATTATTCAAAATAGTGTTTGTTTGTTTAAAGGCAGAATGTTAAATATATATTGAAGATAATTTGGGAGAATATAATAGCAAAAAACTTTGCTCAGTATAGCTAGAGTTTTAATTAAAGTTTTTTTATTAAATTTTAAAGGATATATATTTTATTCCTTTAAGATATAATGTAATTCTTCAGTAGAAAAGAGAACATAGCCTAACAATAATATAAAAATTATCTACTTTCATTGAGTATATTTAATATCAGTGACCTTGCTATCTGTAACTAAGTAAATGAGAAACATTATTTCAATAAATAGATTTTACAGAACAAAATAATTACATATCAGTGTTCATAATTTAGATATACCAACCTATAAATACTTTCAATGCCTGAAAATGACATTTACCTATATATACTTTTAGCCATTTCAACTAGGTTTTATTGATGCAACACTTGGAAAATATCACTACTAAGATATTTTATCAAAGTCTGTTGTTTCCAGTTTTGATTAAAGGTAGCAAAATGCTTTTTGTGTATTTCAGTTTTTTCTAGCATGTTTTTCTTTGTTCTTTTGAAATCCTTTGTTATGGCTAGATTAGAGACAATTTAAATAGTAAGCATAATTCTACTTTTTTCCCACTGATAAAACCGTGAGTTATAAAGTTACCATTCTGCCATCGTTAATTTATTCTGATATATGTGACAAATTCCTAAGCAGGTGTTTGTTTTAAAAGACTCCTGACTTACTGATATAAAATACTTAATAACCAAATACAACTCTCAGGGTTAATTATGTTTAAATTTATGAATGTTTCATGAAAAACTTCATAAATATAAAATTATCATACAATCTATTATTCATCATCATATTATTTTAAAAATTAATAGATATTTGTTGATTTCTAATGTATTTTATTTTAAAGTTATCTACATAAACACTGTTAATCTGTTTTCCTTCTTATTTCTATTGAAAGTCCTTAATTTTTTGCTTTTTGCTTTAGCTGACTTTATAACTATCATTAATTTTTATAGCTTTTCACTGCTTGAATAATAAATATACATACCCAGGGATACATTTCAAAATATAGTAATGTGCATGAGAAGGTCCTCATTTATTAGATTTGCCATGCTCTACGGGAATGTAAATACTATTGAAAGATCCCCGGGGGCTGGGGACCCCCGAAACGGACCTTTCCTCAGGATGAGACCCCCCAGGACCCAAGAAGGACCGAGTCACAGATCAGATGCAAACAGCACGAGGTTTATTGGACACAGAAATCTGCGGGCCAAGTCTCTTGGGAAGGCTTGCGCGCGTAGCCCTTTGTTCGGGGCCTTTTTATAGGGTTTAGGAAAAAACACGTGCGTACAGAGGCAAAGGCGAAGTTACAAAGTTTCCATTGGCTGGTTTGAATGAAATCGCCCGTTGAGGGGTGAGGGGTGAGGGGTGAGGGCCCCCAGGTTGCCATCCGGCCTGACCAAACAACCTGGTTATCACCCGCCCCCAGGCCTGCTGTTTGTTCTTTTGTTCTTTATCTTCTTTTTGGAATTCTTTTCCTGATCAGGCTGGGCCTGATCACATAGCTAAGTAACTGCTTCCCCTCCCTTCCCCCCCTCTGCCCTGTGAAAGTTACCTGACCACATTCCTTTGTCTTATCTCGTGCTCCCCTCCCTTCCCCCTCTGCCCTGTGAAAGTTACCTGACCACATTCCTTTGTCTTATCTCGTGCTCCCCTCCCTTCCCCCTCTGCCCTGTTGACATATATTGTGAAAGTTACCTGACTACATTCTTTTTCTTTATCCCAAGCATCTTAACTGCCGTCTTTTCTTTATCAGCGGAGTTAATCTTTACTGTCTTGTTAATATGTCTTAGGGAGGTTTACTTGCAACGTGCTGCTGTTAACTCTATTTCTTGGGTAAGAAAAATTTGCTAGAGCAAGCAAAAGAGAGGAAAAAGGGGGGGGCCCTTACATTCCCCCATTTTCTTTTAGCCCGAGTAAAACCTTTTACTCTATGGGGAACTATTATCTCGCTGTTCTAGGGCATGGTATTGTTGGGTTAATACCATGGCTTGAACAAGTGACAGTCTGTCTTTTATAAATTGGGTCAACCTGTTAATGATCCAAGGCCCGAGAGTCAGAACTAATATCAATAGTATTAAGGGTCCTATTAAAGAGGATATCAAAGTAGTAAACCAGGGTGAACGGTTCTAGATTCTTTCATACCAAAACTGTTGGGATTCAAAGTCCCTTTTACGCTTGTCTAGTCTTTCTTTTAGTTTGTCTAGGGTTTCTGTTACTAATCCGGTTTTGTCAGAAAAGAAGCAGCATTCCTCTTTAAGAGCGGCACAAAGGCCACCCTCTTTAAGAAATAGTAAATCTAGGCCTCTCCTGTTTTGTAGCACCACCTCTGATAGAGAGGATAGGGACTCTTTAAGGGCTCGTACGGATTGTTCTAGGGCCCTAAGGTCTTCATTCATAGCATTATGTAAAAGCAAGTATTGATCTGTTCGGATCAGGGCAGTTGCTCCAGTACCGACTCCGGCTGCAATACCCCCCGCTCCCAACAGCATAGCTAGGGTGATTAGGGTGGTGGGCTCACGTTTTTTCCGGTGAAGATCACTCCATTCATGGTAACCTAGGATCAATTCATCTGTGTGGTAGGTTATCCGAGGCCATAGTTGTACTAGCACACAATAGTCAGTAGCTGGATTTAAGACTGCAGCAAACACACAAGGAGTTAGACCTGTGTTACACGCCCAATAAGTCCCATTAGGGGGGATCAAATAAGAGGAGCTGGCCCATATTTTATGGGTCGACTTGCAAAGGGTTCTTTGAACATGTTGAGGAGGAGTGCCTACGCATAGTCCTGATCCTGAGACCTGTGAGAGAGTTAGGCTATGACCTTGGGCGAGACACGCAGTGCTGGGAGTGGTAGAGTTAGTATAATTAGCAGAAAGGGCTATGCCCTCATAGTATGGAGGGTTGGGGTTAAGACATAGCCAGCAATTGCTCGCCCTCTCAGGGCTGGAGAGGTTAAGAGCTTGGTAGGCTCCTTTAACTAGATTAATGAGCCTATCTCCTGTCCCGGGTATTTTTGGGGCCTCACTGGTTTGCATAGCTGTGGGAGTTGTAGGGACTGGAATACCGCTAACTGCCGGTCTGGGGACTCTCGACTGGGGAGGGCTGGGCGCCCTCTGGTCGGAGAGTATTGTGTTAGGGCCCACCAGGAGGGTAAATGGGTCTTGAATTTTTAATTTAATTTCGAAAGTAACTCCCCTATCTGTACCACTAAGATGCCACCGCAGACCCCAAGTGCGACCAGAACTCCAGTCTGAAAACTTTTTCCCCTGTTCAGTAAAGCTTATGTTTAGCGGTAACGATAATCCAGCTGCCATAGGCCCTCCGGTGTCCCTGGCAGGGCAAACAGAGCGAAAGACCCCACCCTGGTGTTGCCATGTTTTTTTGAACCCGCGCTTAACTGTTATAAGGTCCCATGATGAGGAAGGGTTCCAATAGGCATCTCCAGTGGTTTCACAACCCCATGCGGCACAAAAATATTCTTGATATCCTCCACACCTATGGGCCTGTGCTCGACTCCTCCCGTCTTTGGGACAAACATAGAAATCATGACTGGCTAATTCACAGCGAACACTGGGACAAGCACACCCCAAGTGGTGGATTTTTGGGCAAGCTAAGTTGCTAACATTTAGGGCATCGTGGCTCTTATCTGGAATGTCCCAGGTATCAAGCCCCGCTGCTAGTTGGCAAAAATCAGGGGTGAGGGAGGGCCACCAGGCGTTGGGGATATGTTGCTGGGAGGTTTCCCAGACTACCTCTCCTGTCTGTGACAGGATCTGCCAAGAGAGTCGTTTTATCTGGTGGGGGGACCCTTGGGAACTTAATACAGTCAGAGCAAGAATAGTCAGTCTTAGGACCGCGCCAGTCTTATCTTTAGTGGATTTTGAGTGCGTTGGACTTCCCATTTCTTGAAGTTGGGTTCTGCCGGGCCGTCTGGTTCTGGATAAGCCGGTTTTACGTGGGAGGCGTGGATCCAAGCTGCGATGCCGTCGACTTTTAGCGCTGTCGGGGTAGTCAGGAGAACGGTGTAGGGTCCCTTCCACCGGGGCTCGAGGCTTCTAGTCTGATGTCTGCGGACCCAGACGGAGTCGCCAATCTGGAACTGGTGCGGCACGGTTGGATTTTTTAGCTGCTCTCGGTAAGCTGTAGCCAATGGTTTCCAGACCTCTTTTTGGACAATCTGAAGTGCCTGGAGGTGGGCTTGTAGGGTAGCGCGGTCAGCAAAAGAGGAAATATTAGGATCAAAGAAGTTTACAATAGGAGGTGGTGCCCCATAAAGTATTTCAAAGGGGGTCAAACCTAGGGGCCCAGGGGTGTTCCTGGCCCTATACAGGGCCAGGGGCAGGAGGAGGACCCAGTCCCTAGAGCCAGCTGCAAGCGTTAATTTGGTTAAAGTTTCTTTGATTGTTCTATTCATCCTTTCTACCTGTCCTGAGCTCTGGGGTCTATATGCACAATGTAGTTTCCAATCAATCCCCAGTAACTTGGCCACTTTCTGACTTACCTGGGAGACGAAGGCTGGACCATTATCAGTGCCCAGCATCTGGGGCATCCCATACCTGGGGAAGATCTCCTCGAGTAACTTTTTAGTTACCACGCTTGAGGTCTCGTGCTTGGTGGGGAAGGCTTCCACCCATCCTGAAAAAGTGTCCACAAAAACTAACAAATACCTGTAGCCATAGAGTCCAGGTTTTACTTCCGTGAAGTCGACTTCCCAATGTACACCAGGGCGGTGTCCTCGAACGCGCGCTCCGGAGGCAGCATAGGTCTTCTTTGTATTTACCTGTGCACAGGCTGGGCATTTTTCAACTACTTGTTGCAGCACTTTGTCTTGGTTTAATAATATATAAGACCGATTTTCAGTATCTAGAAGGGTTTTTATTTTCTTTTTGCTCAGATGGGTCAGAGAGTGCAAAAGCTGAACTATGTGGTGAGTATATGAAGTGGGCATAACAATTTTTTTGTCCGCGATCCATGCCCCCTTTTCTGGATCCCATACAGCCCCCATTTTCTTTAGTAGCTCTTGGTCCTCAGAGCTGTATTTTATAGGTTCTTTCCCTTGTGGGGGCCGTGCGTCCAGGGTGAGGATGGGCCCAGTCTCCCTCCCCCTCAGGGCTGCTTCCCTGGCAGCTTGATCAGCCAGCTGGTTCCCTCTTGCCACCGGGCTATTATCTCTTTGGTGGCCCGGGCAGTGCATGATGCCCAGTCTTCTGGGCAGGAATAGGGCTTTGAGTAGAGCCAGTATTTCAGTCTTATTTTTAATTTCTTTTCCATCGGAGGTGAGGAGCCCTCTCCTCCGATAAATTTCACCATGTACGTGGGCCGTAGCGAAGGCATAGCGGCTGTCAGTATAAACGTTTAGCTTCTTACCTTCTGCCATTTGTAGGGCCTGAGTCAGGGCGATGAGTTCTGCCCGTTGAGCTGACGTCCCAGGGGATAGCGCCTCGGACCAGATTACCTCTGTCTCACTAGTCACCGCAGCTCCTGCTCTCCGCTCTCCGTTGTGCAGGAAACTACTGCCATCTGTATACCAGGTGTAGTCCGCATCCATGAGGGGCTGGTCTGTCAGATCTTCTCGGGTGCCATGGACTTCAGCCAGGATCTGGAGACAGTCATGAGTTTCCACTGCCCCGGGCAGGGGGAGTAGGGTGGCAGGGTTGAGGGCCACCACAGGCCCGAACTGTACACGGTCAGTGTCCAGAAGCATGGCCTGATAATGGGTCATGCGAGCATTGGAGAGCCACCTGTCTGGGGGCTGCTTGACCAAGGCCTCAACCGCGTGGGGGGCCAGAATGGTCAGTGGTTGACCCAAAGTTAACTTGCCCGCATCTTTGACTAGGATGGCGATGGCTGCCACCATCCGCAGACAGGGTGGCCAACCGGCAGCCACCGGGTCTAATTTTTTCGACAGATAGGCCACCGGGCGCTTCCAAGGCCCTAGCCTTTGGGTTAACACTCCCTTGGCATAGCCCTGTTTTTCATCTATGAACAGCTCGAAGGCCTTAGTCACGTCTGGGAGTCCCAGAGCTGGGGATTCTAGTAAAGCCTTTTTGATGTTGGAAAAGGCCTGTTGCTGTTCCTTGCCCCAGTGGAACCGAGCCCCTTGCTTAGTGAGGGGGTATAAGGGGGCTGCCATCTCTGCAAACCCAGGGATCCATAGGCGGCAGAATCCAGCAGTTCCCAAAAATTCCCTTAGCTGGCGCGGAGTAGTAGGTGCAGGAATGTGGAGGATAGCCTGCTTTCGTGCCTCGGTAAGCCATCTCTGTCCTTCTCTCAGCTGATATCCCAAGTAGGTGACTTGTTTTTGGCATATCTGGGCCTTTTTGGCTGAGGCCCGGTATCCTAGCTGTCCCAGAGTCTGCAAGAGAGCTTTGGTACCACTCAGGCAGTCTTCCTCGGTGCTAGCAGCCAGGAGGAGATCGTCAACATATTGAAGAAGTACCAGGGAGGGATGCTGCACTCGGAAATCAGCTAAGTCTCTGTGCAGCGCTTCGTCAAACAGAGTAGGACTGTTCTTGAAGCCCTGGGGAAGCCGGGTCCAAGTTAGCTGTCCCGAGAGTCCAAAATCTGGGTCCCTCCATTCAAAGGCAAAGAGTGGTTGACTCTCTGGGTGTAGTCTTAAACAGAAAAAGGCATCTTTCAAATCTAGCACCGTATACCATTCATGAGAAGGTGGCAGAGTGCTCAGTAGATTATATGGATTGGGCACGGTGGGATGTATGTCCTCAACTCTTTTGTTAACTTCTCTTAGATCTTGCACCGGCCGGTAGTCTCCGGTTCCTGGTTTCTTTACTGGCAAGAGAGGTGTATTCCAAGGAGACCGGCAGGGAGTTAGGATCCCTTGATCAAGAAGTCTCTTAATATGGGGCCTTATGCCTTGGTGGGCTTCATGAGACATGGGGTACTGCTTTATCGACACAGGGGTGGCTGTTGTCTTGAGTTGAATTAGAAGGGGGGGTTGCTGACGAGCCATTCCCATGCCCCCAGTCTCTGCCCAGGCCGTTGGGAATTCTCTTAGCCAGATATCAATTTGGACCTCTGGGGATAGCTCAGGCTCATATAGTCTATATTCTTCTTCTAAATGAAGGGTTAGGACCTGTAAGGGTCCTCCGTTGGGGCCTATTACCGTCGCCCCTTTCGAGTCAAAGTGGATCTGGGCCTTCAACTTGGTCAGGAGATCCCTTCCCAGTAATGGGTAGGGGCAATCTGGCACATGTAAGAACGAATGAGTCACCTTACCGGTAGCCAGCTGGACCTTGCGTTCCGTGGTCCATCGATAATTCTTTCCTCCAGTTGCTCCTTGCACCCAGGCAGTCCGGTTGCTGAGTGGTCCTAGAGTCTGGGTTAGGACTGAATGCTGGGCCCCGGTGTCCACTAGGAAGGTGACCGGCTGCCCCCCGACGTTTAAGGTTATCCTGGGCTCAGGGGGGGGCTCCTGGCCCTGACGCCCCTAGTCTTCTAACGTCAGTAGGGAAGTCAGTGGTTTAGGTCTCGGGGGACCTCTGGGATTCTTGGGGCACTCTCGTGCCCAGTGTCCTCTTTCCTTGCAATAAGCACACTGGTCTTTGTCCAGTCTGGCCCCTTTTCGCTCCCGTTCTCTAAATCTGACTCCCTCTCTGTTCTGTCCCTGAGTAACTACAGTGGCCAACACCTTAGTCAATTCCCTGCTCCGCTTCTTGTCTCTCTCGTCCTGAGCCTCTTTCATTCTTAGCCACATTCTCTCTTCTTTCTCTTCTGGAGTTTCTCTCTTATTGAACACCTTTTCTGCTTCTTTTAATAAATCTGAAAGTGTATATCCCTGTAGCCCTTCTAGTCTCTGTAACTTGCTCCTGATGTCTGGGCTAGACTGCCAGATGAAGGACATTGATACACTAGTTACTTGTCCTTCATCATCAGGGTCATAAGGGGTGTACATCCTATAAGCCTCTTTAAGTCTCTCTAGGAAAGCAGAAGGTGTTTCTTCCTTTCCCTGTATCACTTGCTTAACCTGAGCCAAATTAGTGGGCCGTCTCGCGGCAGCCCGGAGACCCGCTATGAGCAACTGGCGATAGAGACGGAGGTGCTCCTTACCTGCAGGTGTGGCAAAATCCCAATTGGGGTGGGTCAGGGGAAAAGCTGCATCAATCTCGTTGGGCAGCTGGGTTGGCTGCCCATCATCGCCCGGTACGTTCTTTCGGGCTTCTAGGAGGACTCTCTGCTTCTCCTCCGAGGTTAGCAGAGTCTGCAACAGCTGTTGACAATCATCCCATGTGGGTTGATGGGTGACTAGAATAGATTCAATCAAGTTAGTCAAGGCAACGGGGTCCTTAGAGAAGGGGGGGTTATGCTGCTTCCAGTTATAAAGGTCAGAAGCGGTGAATGGCCAGTACTGTGGCCGGCCATTAGGACCCTCCCTCAGAGGGAAGGCCTGGGAAGCTTGACTCGGTGGCTGTTCGCGCCGATCCCTGAGTCGCCCCGCAATGGGCGACACTGGAGGAACAGGCTCTTGCTCTTTTACTGCCGCCTCCGGGTATGGAGGAGGCTCCTCTGTTAACAGGTCGATAAGAGGGGACCCTGCGTCTGGAGGCAAAACGGGAGCAGGCTTGGGGGGTTTTGGGGACTTGTCCTGGAGCAGGGTGAGGGCAGGGTAAAGAGAAGAGGAAGTAGGAGTGGGGTGGGGATGGGACAATTGCTCTCCTGGGGGAAATGGGGCGGAGGGACTAGGGGTGATTGGGAAAGAGCGGGGTTTAGGAAGAGGAACAAAGGGCTGGATCCAAGGTGGGGGGTCTGAGGCCAAAGCCCTCCAGGTGACGATGTAGGGCACTTGATCCGGGTGTCCATGGGGTCCAAGGCTGAAAACTTTGGCTTCTACCTGAGAAATAATGTCAAGGTTAAAGGTGCCATCACGGGGCCACCCTACATTAAAGGTGGGCCATTCGGAGGAACAGAAGGCGACCCATTTCTTCTTCTTGACTTCTACTGACTGGTTGTTGGCCCAGTCCCGGACATCGTTCCAATGGCTTAGGGTCAGACTTAAGGGGGTGGTTACCGTCTGTCCCATGGTTTCAAAACCGAGAAGGGTTAGTAGTACAGATACAAAGACTAGACTTAGACACAGGACAAACAATTGCGCTGCGCGACTTCGGCGTAAAACCGAAAGCAAAAACTCAGATGGGGAACTCGGGGGTCTGGATTCTCCTTTTTCAATCAAGACCACGTGCCCCTCTGATACGGACTGAGCTCCAAAGGGGCCTCCCCAAAAGCGAGCTCTATATGCCCCGCTGCATCGGGGTTTAAATGTCCCGCCCGGCGGGACTACCAATGCCTCTGGAACGTCTTCCAGGGCTGCGGGGGAGAAGTTCTGAGCCCGTCGGCTCCTTCTGATCCCCGCCAAATACAAATGGATCCGACCGAACCCCAAACCAAACCAAACGCGTGCGCAGATTTACAGACACAGCCACAGACAACCCAGATTCTCAGAAAACAAATTCAGACACCAGACACAGCCACAGACAACAAACAAAGCGCTGGCCAGCTTACCTCCTGTCAGTGAGTCGGTGGTCCCTGGGCATGGGGGTCTCCGATCTCGCTGGGGCCTCCAGATGAAAGATCCCCGGGGGCTGGGGACCCCCGAAACGGACCTTTCCTCAGGATGAGACCCCCCAGGACCCAAGAAGGACCGAGTCACAGATCAGATGCAAACAGCACGAGGTTTATTGGACACAGAAATCTGCGGGCCAAGTCTCTTGGGAAGGCTTGCGCGCGTAGCCCTTTGTTCGGGGCCTTTTTATAGGGTTTAGGAAAAAACACGTGCGTACAGAGGCAAAGGCGAAGTTACAAAGTTTCCATTGGCTGGTTTGAATGAAATCGCCCGTTGAGGGGTGAGGGGTGAGGGGTGAGGGCCCCCAGGTTGCCATCCGGCCTGACCAAACAACCTGGTTATCACCCGCCCCCAGGCCTGCTGTTTGTTCTTTTGTTCTTTATCTTCTTTTTGGAATTCTTTTCCTGATCAGGCTGGGCCTGATCACATAGCTAAGTAACTGCTTCCCCTCCCTTCCCCCCCTCTGCCCTGTGAAAGTTACCTGACCACATTCCTTTGTCTTATCTCGTGCTCCCCTCCCTTCCCCCTCTGCCCTGTGAAAGTTACCTGACCACATTCCTTTGTCTTATCTCGTGCTCCCCTCCCTTCCCCCTCTGCCCTGTTGACATATATTGTGAAAGTTACCTGACTACATTCTTTTTCTTTATCCCAAGCATCTTAACTGCCGTCTTTTCTTTATCAGCGGAGTTAATCTTTACTGTCTTGTTAATATGTCTTAGGGAGGTTTACTTGCAACGTGCTGCTGTTAACTCTATTTCTTGGGTAAGAAAAATTTGCTAGAGCAAGCAAAAGAGAGGAAAAAGGGGGGGGGCCCTTACATTCCCCCATTTTCTTTTAGCCCGAGTAAAACCTTTTACTCTATGGGGAACTATTATCTCGCTGTTCTAGGGCATGGTATTGTTGGGTTAATACCATGGCTTGAACAAGTGACAGTCTGTCTTTTATAAATTGGGTCAACCTGTTAATGATCCAAGGCCCGAGAGTCAGAACTAATATCAATAGTATTAAGGGTCCTATTAAAGAGGATATCAAAGTAGTAAACCAGGGTGAACGGTTCTAGATTCTTTCATACCAAAACTGTTGGGATTCAAAGTCCCTTTTACGCTTGTCTAGTCTTTCTTTTAGTTTGTCTAGGGTTTCTGTTACTAATCCGGTTTTGTCAGAAAAGAAGCAGCATTCCTCTTTAAGAGCGGCACAAAGGCCACCCTCTTTAAGAAATAGTAAATCTAGGCCTCTCCTGTTTTGTAGCACCACCTCTGATAGAGAGGATAGGGACTCTTTAAGGGCTCGTACGGATTGTTCTAGGGCCCTAAGGTCTTCATTCATAGCATTATGTAAAAGCAAGTATTGATCTGTTCGGATCAGGGCAGTTGCTCCAGTACCGACTCCGGCTGCAATACCCCCCGCTCCCAACAGCATAGCTAGGGTGATTAGGGTGGTGGGCTCACGTTTTTTCCGGTGAAGATCACTCCATTCATGGTAACCTAGGATCAATTCATCTGTGTGGTAGGTTATCCGAGGCCATAGTTGTACTAGCACACAATAGTCAGTAGCTGGATTTAAGACTGCAGCAAACACACAAGGAGTTAGACCTGTGTTACACGCCCAATAAGTCCCATTAGGGGGGATCAAATAAGAGGAGCTGGCCCATATTTTATGGGTCGACTTGCAAAGGGTTCTTTGAACATGTTGAGGAGGAGTGCCTACGCATAGTCCTGATCCTGAGACCTGTGAGAGAGTTAGGCTATGACCTTGGGCGAGACACGCAGTGCTGGGAGTGGTAGAGTTAGTATAATTAGCAGAAAGGGCTATGCCCTCATAGTATGGAGGGTTGGGGTTAAGACATAGCCAGCAATTGCTCGCCCTCTCAGGGCTGGAGAGGTTAAGAGCTTGGTAGGCTCCTTTAACTAGATTAATGAGCCTATCTCCTGTCCCGGGTATTTTTGGGGCCTCACTGGTTTGCATAGCTGTGGGAGTTGTAGGGACTGGAATACCGCTAACTGCCGGTCTGGGGACTCTCGACTGGGGAGGGCTGGGCGCCCTCTGGTCGGAGAGTATTGTGTTAGGGCCCACCAGGAGGGTAAATGGGTCTTGAATTTTTAATTTAATTTCGAAAGTAACTCCCCTATCTGTACCACTAAGATGCCACCGCAGACCCCAAGTGCGACCAGAACTCCAGTCTGAAAACTTTTTCCCCTGTTCAGTAAAGCTTATGTTTAGCGGTAACGATAATCCAGCTGCCATAGGCCCTCCGGTGTCCCTGGCAGGGCAAACAGAGCGAAAGACCCCACCCTGGTGTTGCCATGTTTTTTTGAACCCGCGCTTAACTGTTATAAGGTCCCATGATGAGGAAGGGTTCCAATAGGCATCTCCAGTGGTTTCACAACCCCATGCGGCACAAAAATATTCTTGATATCCTCCACACCTATGGGCCTGTGCTCGACTCCTCCCGTCTTTGGGACAAACATAGAAATCATGACTGGCTAATTCACAGCGAACACTGGGACAAGCACACCCCAAGTGGTGGATTTTTGGGCAAGCTAAGTTGCTAACATTTAGGGCATCGTGGCTCTTATCTGGAATGTCCCAGGTATCAAGCCCCGCTGCTAGTTGGCAAAAATCAGGGGTGAGGGAGGGCCACCAGGCGTTGGGGATATGTTGCTGGGAGGTTTCCCAGACTACCTCTCCTGTCTGTGACAGGATCTGCCAAGAGAGTCGTTTTATCTGGTGGGGGGACCCTTGGGAACTTAATACAGTCAGAGCAAGAATAGTCAGTCTTAGGACCGCGCCAGTCTTATCTTTAGTGGATTTTGAGTGCGTTGGACTTCCCATTTCTTGAAGTTGGGTTCTGCCGGGCCGTCTGGTTCTGGATAAGCCGGTTTTACGTGGGAGGCGTGGATCCAAGCTGCGATGCCGTCGACTTTTAGCGCTGTCGGGGTAGTCAGGAGAACGGTGTAGGGTCCCTTCCACCGGGGCTCGAGGCTTCTAGTCTGATGTCTGCGGACCCAGACGGAGTCGCCAATCTGGAACTGGTGCGGCACGGTTGGATTTTTTAGCTGCTCTCGGTAAGCTGTAGCCAATGGTTTCCAGACCTCTTTTTGGACAATCTGAAGTGCCTGGAGGTGGGCTTGTAGGGTAGCGCGGTCAGCAAAAGAGGAAATATTAGGATCAAAGAAGTTTACAATAGGAGGTGGTGCCCCATAAAGTATTTCAAAGGGGGTCAAACCTAGGGGCCCAGGGGTGTTCCTGGCCCTATACAGGGCCAGGGGCAGGAGGAGGACCCAGTCCCTAGAGCCAGCTGCAAGCGTTAATTTGGTTAAAGTTTCTTTGATTGTTCTATTCATCCTTTCTACCTGTCCTGAGCTCTGGGGTCTATATGCACAATGTAGTTTCCAATCAATCCCCAGTAACTTGGCCACTTTCTGACTTACCTGGGAGACGAAGGCTGGACCATTATCAGTGCCCAGCATCTGGGGCATCCCATACCTGGGGAAGATCTCCTCGAGTAACTTTTTAGTTACCACGCTTGAGGTCTCGTGCTTGGTGGGGAAGGCTTCCACCCATCCTGAAAAAGTGTCCACAAAAACTAACAAATACCTGTAGCCATAGAGTCCAGGTTTTACTTCCGTGAAGTCGACTTCCCAATGTACACCAGGGCGGTGTCCTCGAACGCGCGCTCCGGAGGCAGCATAGGTCTTCTTTGTATTTACCTGTGCACAGGCTGGGCATTTTTCAACTACTTGTTGCAGCACTTTGTCTTGGTTTAATAATATATAAGACCGATTTTCAGTATCTAGAAGGGTTTTTATTTTCTTTTTGCTCAGATGGGTCAGAGAGTGCAAAAGCTGAACTATGTGGTGAGTATATGAAGTGGGCATAACAATTTTTTTGTCCGCGATCCATGCCCCCTTTTCTGGATCCCATACAGCCCCCATTTTCTTTAGTAGCTCTTGGTCCTCAGAGCTGTATTTTATAGGTTCTTTCCCTTGTGGGGGCCGTGCGTCCAGGGTGAGGATGGGCCCAGTCTCCCTCCCCCTCAGGGCTGCTTCCCTGGCAGCTTGATCAGCCAGCTGGTTCCCTCTTGCCACCGGGCTATTATCTCTTTGGTGGCCCGGGCAGTGCATGATGCCCAGTCTTCTGGGCAGGAATAGGGCTTTGAGTAGAGCCAGTATTTCAGTCTTATTTTTAATTTCTTTTCCATCGGAGGTGAGGAGCCCTCTCCTCCGATAAATTTCACCATGTACGTGGGCCGTAGCGAAGGCATAGCGGCTGTCAGTATAAACGTTTAGCTTCTTACCTTCTGCCATTTGTAGGGCCTGAGTCAGGGCGATGAGTTCTGCCCGTTGAGCTGACGTCCCAGGGGATAGCGCCTCGGACCAGATTACCTCTGTCTCACTAGTCACCGCAGCTCCTGCTCTCCGCTCTCCGTTGTGCAGGAAACTACTGCCATCTGTATACCAGGTGTAGTCCGCATCCATGAGGGGCTGGTCTGTCAGATCTTCTCGGGTGCCATGGACTTCAGCCAGGATCTGGAGACAGTCATGAGTTTCCACTGCCCCGGGCAGGGGGAGTAGGGTGGCAGGGTTGAGGGCCACCACAGGCCCGAACTGTACACGGTCAGTGTCCAGAAGCATGGCCTGATAATGGGTCATGCGAGCATTGGAGAGCCACCTGTCTGGGGGCTGCTTGACCAAGGCCTCAACCGCGTGGGGGGCCAGAATGGTCAGTGGTTGACCCAAAGTTAACTTGCCCGCATCTTTGACTAGGATGGCGATGGCTGCCACCATCCGCAGACAGGGTGGCCAACCGGCAGCCACCGGGTCTAATTTTTTCGACAGATAGGCCACCGGGCGCTTCCAAGGCCCTAGCCTTTGGGTTAACACTCCCTTGGCATAGCCCTGTTTTTCATCTATGAACAGCTCGAAGGCCTTAGTCACGTCTGGGAGTCCCAGAGCTGGGGATTCTAGTAAAGCCTTTTTGATGTTGGAAAAGGCCTGTTGCTGTTCCTTGCCCCAGTGGAACCGAGCCCCTTGCTTAGTGAGGGGGTATAAGGGGGCTGCCATCTCTGCAAACCCAGGGATCCATAGGCGGCAGAATCCAGCAGTTCCCAAAAATTCCCTTAGCTGGCGCGGAGTAGTAGGTGCAGGAATGTGGAGGATAGCCTGCTTTCGTGCCTCGGTAAGCCATCTCTGTCCTTCTCTCAGCTGATATCCCAAGTAGGTGACTTGTTTTTGGCATATCTGGGCCTTTTTGGCTGAGGCCCGGTATCCTAGCTGTCCCAGAGTCTGCAAGAGAGCTTTGGTACCACTCAGGCAGTCTTCCTCGGTGCTAGCAGCCAGGAGGAGATCGTCAACATATTGAAGAAGTACCAGGGAGGGATGCTGCACTCGGAAATCAGCTAAGTCTCTGTGCAGCGCTTCGTCAAACAGAGTAGGACTGTTCTTGAAGCCCTGGGGAAGCCGGGTCCAAGTTAGCTGTCCCGAGAGTCCAAAATCTGGGTCCCTCCATTCAAAGGCAAAGAGTGGTTGACTCTCTGGGTGTAGTCTTAAACAGAAAAAGGCATCTTTCAAATCTAGCACCGTATACCATTCATGAGAAGGTGGCAGAGTGCTCAGTAGATTATATGGATTGGGCACGGTGGGATGTATGTCCTCAACTCTTTTGTTAACTTCTCTTAGATCTTGCACCGGCCGGTAGTCTCCGGTTCCTGGTTTCTTTACTGGCAAGAGAGGTGTATTCCAAGGAGACCGGCAGGGAGTTAGGATCCCTTGATCAAGAAGTCTCTTAATATGGGGCCTTATGCCTTGGTGGGCTTCATGAGACATGGGGTACTGCTTTATCGACACAGGGGTGGCTGTTGTCTTGAGTTGAATTAGAAGGGGGGGTTGCTGACGAGCCATTCCCATGCCCCCAGTCTCTGCCCAGGCCGTTGGGAATTCTCTTAGCCAGATATCAATTTGGACCTCTGGGGATAGCTCAGGCTCATATAGTCTATATTCTTCTTCTAAATGAAGGGTTAGGACCTGTAAGGGTCCTCCGTTGGGGCCTATTACCGTCGCCCCTTTCGAGTCAAAGTGGATCTGGGCCTTCAACTTGGTCAGGAGATCCCTTCCCAGTAATGGGTAGGGGCAATCTGGCACATGTAAGAACGAATGAGTCACCTTACCGGTAGCCAGCTGGACCTTGCGTTCCGTGGTCCATCGATAATTCTTTCCTCCAGTTGCTCCTTGCACCCAGGCAGTCCGGTTGCTGAGTGGTCCTAGAGTCTGGGTTAGGACTGAATGCTGGGCCCCGGTGTCCACTAGGAAGGTGACCGGCTGCCCCCCGACGTTTAAGGTTATCCTGGGCTCAGGGGGGGGCTCCTGGCCCTGACGCCCCTAGTCTTCTAACGTCAGTAGGGAAGTCAGTGGTTTAGGTCTCGGGGGACCTCTGGGATTCTTGGGGCACTCTCGTGCCCAGTGTCCTCTTTCCTTGCAATAAGCACACTGGTCTTTGTCCAGTCTGGCCCCTTTTCGCTCCCGTTCTCTAAATCTGACTCCCTCTCTGTTCTGTCCCTGAGTAACTACAGTGGCCAACACCTTAGTCAATTCCCTGCTCCGCTTCTTGTCTCTCTCGTCCTGAGCCTCTTTCATTCTTAGCCACATTCTCTCTTCTTTCTCTTCTGGAGTTTCTCTCTTATTGAACACCTTTTCTGCTTCTTTTAATAAATCTGAAAGTGTATATCCCTGTAGCCCTTCTAGTCTCTGTAACTTGCTCCTGATGTCTGGGCTAGACTGCCAGATGAAGGACATTGATACACTAGTTACTTGTCCTTCATCATCAGGGTCATAAGGGGTGTACATCCTATAAGCCTCTTTAAGTCTCTCTAGGAAAGCAGAAGGTGTTTCTTCCTTTCCCTGTATCACTTGCTTAACCTGAGCCAAATTAGTGGGCCGTCTCGCGGCAGCCCGGAGACCCGCTATGAGCAACTGGCGATAGAGACGGAGGTGCTCCTTACCTGCAGGTGTGGCAAAATCCCAATTGGGGTGGGTCAGGGGAAAAGCTGCATCAATCTCGTTGGGCAGCTGGGTTGGCTGCCCATCATCGCCCGGTACGTTCTTTCGGGCTTCTAGGAGGACTCTCTGCTTCTCCTCCGAGGTTAGCAGAGTCTGCAACAGCTGTTGACAATCATCCCATGTGGGTTGATGGGTGACTAGAATAGATTCAATCAAGTTAGTCAAGGCAACGGGGTCCTTAGAGAAGGGGGGGTTATGCTGCTTCCAGTTATAAAGGTCAGAAGCGGTGAATGGCCAGTACTGTGGCCGGCCATTAGGACCCTCCCTCAGAGGGAAGGCCTGGGAAGCTTGACTCGGTGGCTGTTCGCGCCGATCCCTGAGTCGCCCCGCAATGGGCGACACTGGAGGAACAGGCTCTTGCTCTTTTACTGCCGCCTCCGGGTATGGAGGAGGCTCCTCTGTTAACAGGTCGATAAGAGGGGACCCTGCGTCTGGAGGCAAAACGGGAGCAGGCTTGGGGGGTTTTGGGGACTTGTCCTGGAGCAGGGTGAGGGCAGGGTAAAGAGAAGAGGAAGTAGGAGTGGGGTGGGGATGGGACAATTGCTCTCCTGGGGGAAATGGGGCGGAGGGACTAGGGGTGATTGGGAAAGAGCGGGGTTTAGGAAGAGGAACAAAGGGCTGGATCCAAGGTGGGGGGTCTGAGGCCAAAGCCCTCCAGGTGACGATGTAGGGCACTTGATCCGGGTGTCCATGGGGTCCAAGGCTGAAAACTTTGGCTTCTACCTGAGAAATAATGTCAAGGTTAAAGGTGCCATCACGGGGCCACCCTACATTAAAGGTGGGCCATTCGGAGGAACAGAAGGCGACCCATTTCTTCTTCTTGACTTCTACTGACTGGTTGTTGGCCCAGTCCCGGACATCGTTCCAATGGCTTAGGGTCAGACTTAAGGGGGTGGTTACCGTCTGTCCCATGGTTTCAAAACCGAGAAGGGTTAGTAGTACAGATACAAAGACTAGACTTAGACACAGGACAAACAATTGCGCTGCGCGACTTCGGCGTAAAACCGAAAGCAAAAACTCAGATGGGGAACTCGGGGGTCTGGATTCTCCTTTTTCAATCAAGACCACGTGCCCCTCTGATACGGACTGAGCTCCAAAGGGGCCTCCCCAAAAGCGAGCTCTATATGCCCCGCTGCATCGGGGTTTAAATGTCCCGCCCGGCGGGACTACCAATGCCTCTGGAACGTCTTCCAGGGCTGCGGGGGAGAAGTTCTGAGCCCGTCGGCTCCTTCTGATCCCCGCCAAATACAAATGGATCCGACCGAACCCCAAACCAAACCAAACGCGTGCGCAGATTTACAGACACAGCCACAGACAACCCAGATTCTCAGAAAACAAATTCAGACACCAGACACAGCCACAGACAACAAACAAAGCGCTGGCCAGCTTACCTCCTGTCAGTGAGTCGGTGGTCCCTGGGCATGGGGGTCTCCGATCTCGCTGGGGCCTCCAGATGAAAGATCCCCGGGGGCTGGGGACCCCCGAAACGGACCTTTCCTCAGGATGAGACCCCCCAGGACCCAAGAAGGACCGAGTCACAGATCAGATGCAAACAGCACGAGGTTTATTGGACACAGAAATCTGCGGGCCAAGTCTCTTGGGAAGGCTTGCGCGCGTAGCCCTTTGTTCGGGGCCTTTTTATAGGGTTTAGGAAAAAACACGTGCGTACAGAGGCAAAGGCGAAGTTACAAAGTTTCCATTGGCTGGTTTGAATGAAATCGCCCGTTGAGGGGTGAGGGGTGAGGGGTGAGGGCCCCCAGGTTGCCATCCGGCCTGACCAAACAACCTGGTTATCACCCGCCCCCAGGCCTGCTGTTTGTTCTTTTGTTCTTTATCTTCTTTTTGGAATTCTTTTCCTGATCAGGCTGGGCCTGATCACATAGCTAAGTAACTGCTTCCCCTCCCTTCCCCCCCTCTGCCCTGTGAAAGTTACCTGACCACATTCCTTTGTCTTATCTCGTGCTCCCCTCCCTTCCCCCTCTGCCCTGTGAAAGTTACCTGACCACATTCCTTTGTCTTATCTCGTGCTCCCCTCCCTTCCCCCTCTGCCCTGTTGACATATATTGTGAAAGTTACCTGACTACATTCTTTTTCTTTATCCCAAGCATCTTAACTGCCGTCTTTTCTTTATCAGCGGAGTTAATCTTTACTGTCTTGTTAATATGTCTTAGGGAGGTTTACTTGCAACGTGCTGCTGTTAACTCTATTTCTTGGGTAAGAAAAATTTGCTAGAGCAAGCAAAAGAGAGGAAAAAGGGGGGGGCCCTTACATTCCCCCATTTTCTTTTAGCCCGAGTAAAACCTTTTACTCTATGGGGAACTATTATCTCGCTGTTCTAGGGCATGGTATTGTTGGGTTAATACCATGGCTTGAACAAGTGACAGTCTGTCTTTTATAAATTGGGTCAACCTGTTAATGATCCAAGGCCCGAGAGTCAGAACTAATATCAATAGTATTAAGGGTCCTATTAAAGAGGATATCAAAGTAGTAAACCAGGGTGAACGGTTCTAGATTCTTTCATACCAAAACTGTTGGGATTCAAAGTCCCTTTTACGCTTGTCTAGTCTTTCTTTTAGTTTGTCTAGGGTTTCTGTTACTAATCCGGTTTTGTCAGAAAAGAAGCAGCATTCCTCTTTAAGAGCGGCACAAAGGCCACCCTCTTTAAGAAATAGTAAATCTAGGCCTCTCCTGTTTTGTAGCACCACCTCTGATAGAGAGGATAGGGACTCTTTAAGGGCTCGTACGGATTGTTCTAGGGCCCTAAGGTCTTCATTCATAGCATTATGTAAAAGCAAGTATTGATCTGTTCGGATCAGGGCAGTTGCTCCAGTACCGACTCCGGCTGCAATACCCCCCGCTCCCAACAGCATAGCTAGGGTGATTAGGGTGGTGGGCTCACGTTTTTTCCGGTGAAGATCACTCCATTCATGGTAACCTAGGATCAATTCATCTGTGTGGTAGGTTATCCGAGGCCATAGTTGTACTAGCACACAATAGTCAGTAGCTGGATTTAAGACTGCAGCAAACACACAAGGAGTTAGACCTGTGTTACACGCCCAATAAGTCCCATTAGGGGGGATCAAATAAGAGGAGCTGGCCCATATTTTATGGGTCGACTTGCAAAGGGTTCTTTGAACATGTTGAGGAGGAGTGCCTACGCATAGTCCTGATCCTGAGACCTGTGAGAGAGTTAGGCTATGACCTTGGGCGAGACACGCAGTGCTGGGAGTGGTAGAGTTAGTATAATTAGCAGAAAGGGCTATGCCCTCATAGTATGGAGGGTTGGGGTTAAGACATAGCCAGCAATTGCTCGCCCTCTCAGGGCTGGAGAGGTTAAGAGCTTGGTAGGCTCCTTTAACTAGATTAATGAGCCTATCTCCTGTCCCGGGTATTTTTGGGGCCTCACTGGTTTGCATAGCTGTGGGAGTTGTAGGGACTGGAATACCGCTAACTGCCGGTCTGGGGACTCTCGACTGGGGAGGGCTGGGCGCCCTCTGGTCGGAGAGTATTGTGTTAGGGCCCACCAGGAGGGTAAATGGGTCTTGAATTTTTAATTTAATTTCGAAAGTAACTCCCCTATCTGTACCACTAAGATGCCACCGCAGACCCCAAGTGCGACCAGAACTCCAGTCTGAAAACTTTTTCCCCTGTTCAGTAAAGCTTATGTTTAGCGGTAACGATAATCCAGCTGCCATAGGCCCTCCGGTGTCCCTGGCAGGGCAAACAGAGCGAAAGACCCCACCCTGGTGTTGCCATGTTTTTTTGAACCCGCGCTTAACTGTTATAAGGTCCCATGATGAGGAAGGGTTCCAATAGGCATCTCCAGTGGTTTCACAACCCCATGCGGCACAAAAATATTCTTGATATCCTCCACACCTATGGGCCTGTGCTCGACTCCTCCCGTCTTTGGGACAAACATAGAAATCATGACTGGCTAATTCACAGCGAACACTGGGACAAGCACACCCCAAGTGGTGGATTTTTGGGCAAGCTAAGTTGCTAACATTTAGGGCATCGTGGCTCTTATCTGGAATGTCCCAGGTATCAAGCCCCGCTGCTAGTTGGCAAAAATCAGGGGTGAGGGAGGGCCACCAGGCGTTGGGGATATGTTGCTGGGAGGTTTCCCAGACTACCTCTC
The DNA here is from genome assembly GCA_033318265.1 of Phyllotis vaccarum. Lineage (NCBI taxonomy): Eukaryota > Metazoa > Chordata > Mammalia > Rodentia > Cricetidae > Phyllotis > Phyllotis vaccarum. The sequence continues at coordinate 3,995 of JARWLC010000266.1, read as the reverse complement.
CTGTCTGTGACAGGATCTGCCAAGAGAGTCGTTTTATCTGGTGGGGGGACCCTTGGGAACTTAATACAGTCAGAGCAAGAATAGTCAGTCTTAGGACCGCGCCAGTCTTATCTTTAGTGGATTTTGAGTGCGTTGGACTTCCCATTTCTTGAAGTTGGGTTCTGCCGGGCCGTCTGGTTCTGGATAAGCCGGTTTTACGTGGGAGGCGTGGATCCAAGCTGCGATGCCGTCGACTTTTAGCGCTGTCGGGGTAGTCAGGAGAACGGTGTAGGGTCCCTTCCACCGGGGCTCGAGGCTTCTAGTCTGATGTCTGCGGACCCAGACGGAGTCGCCAATCTGGAACTGGTGCGGCACGGTTGGATTTTTTAGCTGCTCTCGGTAAGCTGTAGCCAATGGTTTCCAGACCTCTTTTTGGACAATCTGAAGTGCCTGGAGGTGGGCTTGTAGGGTAGCGCGGTCAGCAAAAGAGGAAATATTAGGATCAAAGAAGTTTACAATAGGAGGTGGTGCCCCATAAAGTATTTCAAAGGGGGTCAAACCTAGGGGCCCAGGGGTGTTCCTGGCCCTATACAGGGCCAGGGGCAGGAGGAGGACCCAGTCCCTAGAGCCAGCTGCAAGCGTTAATTTGGTTAAAGTTTCTTTGATTGTTCTATTCATCCTTTCTACCTGTCCTGAGCTCTGGGGTCTATATGCACAATGTAGTTTCCAATCAATCCCCAGTAACTTGGCCACTTTCTGACTTACCTGGGAGACGAAGGCTGGACCATTATCAGTGCCCAGCATCTGGGGCATCCCATACCTGGGGAAGATCTCCTCGAGTAACTTTTTAGTTACCACGCTTGAGGTCTCGTGCTTGGTGGGGAAGGCTTCCACCCATCCTGAAAAAGTGTCCACAAAAACTAACAAATACCTGTAGCCATAGAGTCCAGGTTTTACTTCCGTGAAGTCGACTTCCCAATGTACACCAGGGCGGTGTCCTCGAACGCGCGCTCCGGAGGCAGCATAGGTCTTCTTTGTATTTACCTGTGCACAGGCTGGGCATTTTTCAACTACTTGTTGCAGCACTTTGTCTTGGTTTAATAATATATAAGACCGATTTTCAGTATCTAGAAGGGTTTTTATTTTCTTTTTGCTCAGATGGGTCAGAGAGTGCAAAAGCTGAACTATGTGGTGAGTATATGAAGTGGGCATAACAATTTTTTTGTCCGCGATCCATGCCCCCTTTTCTGGATCCCATACAGCCCCCATTTTCTTTAGTAGCTCTTGGTCCTCAGAGCTGTATTTTATAGGTTCTTTCCCTTGTGGGGGCCGTGCGTCCAGGGTGAGGATGGGCCCAGTCTCCCTCCCCCTCAGGGCTGCTTCCCTGGCAGCTTGATCAGCCAGCTGGTTCCCTCTTGCCACCGGGCTATTATCTCTTTGGTGGCCCGGGCAGTGCATGATGCCCAGTCTTCTGGGCAGGAATAGGGCTTTGAGTAGAGCCAGTATTTCAGTCTTATTTTTAATTTCTTTTCCATCGGAGGTGAGGAGCCCTCTCCTCCGATAAATTTCACCATGTACGTGGGCCGTAGCGAAGGCATAGCGGCTGTCAGTATAAACGTTTAGCTTCTTACCTTCTGCCATTTGTAGGGCCTGAGTCAGGGCGATGAGTTCTGCCCGTTGAGCTGACGTCCCAGGGGATAGCGCCTCGGACCAGATTACCTCTGTCTCACTAGTCACCGCAGCTCCTGCTCTCCGCTCTCCGTTGTGCAGGAAACTACTGCCATCTGTATACCAGGTGTAGTCCGCATCCATGAGGGGCTGGTCTGTCAGATCTTCTCGGGTGCCATGGACTTCAGCCAGGATCTGGAGACAGTCATGAGTTTCCACTGCCCCGGGCAGGGGGAGTAGGGTGGCAGGGTTGAGGGCCACCACAGGCCCGAACTGTACACGGTCAGTGTCCAGAAGCATGGCCTGATAATGGGTCATGCGAGCATTGGAGAGCCACCTGTCTGGGGGCTGCTTGACCAAGGCCTCAACCGCGTGGGGGGCCAGAATGGTCAGTGGTTGACCCAAAGTTAACTTGCCCGCATCTTTGACTAGGATGGCGATGGCTGCCACCATCCGCAGACAGGGTGGCCAACCGGCAGCCACCGGGTCTAATTTTTTCGACAGATAGGCCACCGGGCGCTTCCAAGGCCCTAGCCTTTGGGTTAACACTCCCTTGGCATAGCCCTGTTTTTCATCTATGAACAGCTCGAAGGCCTTAGTCACGTCTGGGAGTCCCAGAGCTGGGGATTCTAGTAAAGCCTTTTTGATGTTGGAAAAGGCCTGTTGCTGTTCCTTGCCCCAGTGGAACCGAGCCCCTTGCTTAGTGAGGGGGTATAAGGGGGCTGCCATCTCTGCAAACCCAGGGATCCATAGGCGGCAGAATCCAGCAGTTCCCAAAAATTCCCTTAGCTGGCGCGGAGTAGTAGGTGCAGGAATGTGGAGGATAGCCTGCTTTCGTGCCTCGGTAAGCCATCTCTGTCCTTCTCTCAGCTGATATCCCAAGTAGGTGACTTGTTTTTGGCATATCTGGGCCTTTTTGGCTGAGGCCCGGTATCCTAGCTGTCCCAGAGTCTGCAAGAGAGCTTTGGTACCACTCAGGCAGTCTTCCTCGGTGCTAGCAGCCAGGAGGAGATCGTCAACATATTGAAGAAGTACCAGGGAGGGATGCTGCACTCGGAAATCAGCTAAGTCTCTGTGCAGCGCTTCGTCAAACAGAGTAGGACTGTTCTTGAAGCCCTGGGGAAGCCGGGTCCAAGTTAGCTGTCCCGAGAGTCCAAAATCTGGGTCCCTCCATTCAAAGGCAAAGAGTGGTTGACTCTCTGGGTGTAGTCTTAAACAGAAAAAGGCATCTTTCAAATCTAGCACCGTATACCATTCATGAGAAGGTGGCAGAGTGCTCAGTAGATTATATGGATTGGGCACGGTGGGATGTATGTCCTCAACTCTTTTGTTAACTTCTCTTAGATCTTGCACCGGCCGGTAGTCTCCGGTTCCTGGTTTCTTTACTGGCAAGAGAGGTGTATTCCAAGGAGACCGGCAGGGAGTTAGGATCCCTTGATCAAGAAGTCTCTTAATATGGGGCCTTATGCCTTGGTGGGCTTCATGAGACATGGGGTACTGCTTTATCGACACAGGGGTGGCTGTTGTCTTGAGTTGAATTAGAAGGGGGGGTTGCTGACGAGCCATTCCCATGCCCCCAGTCTCTGCCCAGGCCGTTGGGAATTCTCTTAGCCAGATATCAATTTGGACCTCTGGGGATAGCTCAGGCTCATATAGTCTATATTCTTCTTCTAAATGAAGGGTTAGGACCTGTAAGGGTCCTCCGTTGGGGCCTATTACCGTCGCCCCTTTCGAGTCAAAGTGGATCTGGGCCTTCAACTTGGTCAGGAGATCCCTTCCCAGTAATGGGTAGGGGCAATCTGGCACATGTAAGAACGATGAGTCACCTTACCGGTAGCCAGCTGGACCTTGCGTTCCGTGGTCCATCGATAATTCTTTCCTCCAGTTGCTCCTTGCACCCAGGCAGTCCGGTTGCTGAGTGGTCCTAGAGTCTGGGTTAGGACTGAATGCTGGGCCCCGGTGTCCACTAGGAAGGTGACCGGCTGCCCCCGACGTTTAAGGTTATCCTGGCTCAGGGGGGGGCTCCTGGCCCTGACGCCCCTAGTCTTCTAACGTCAGTAGGGAAGTCAGTGGTTTAGGTCTCGGGGGACCTCTGGGATTCTTGGGGCACTCTCGTGCCCAGTGTCCTCTTTCCTTGCAATAAGCACACTGGTCTTTGTCCAGTCTGGCCCCTTTTCGCTCCCGTTCTCTAAATCTGACTCCCTCTCTGTTCTGTCCCTGAGTAACTACAGTGGCCAACACCTTAGTCAATTCCCTGCTCCGCTTCTTGTCTCTCTCGTCCTGAGCCTCTTTCATTCTTAGCCACATTCTCTCTTCTTTCTCTTCTGGAGTTTCTCTCTTATTGAACA
>JARWLC010000265.1:0-29767 GCA_033318265.1 Phyllotis vaccarum | reverse complement strand
ACTTAAAAATTTTAAAGGCATAGTCAATTTGTTTCATGTATTAACATTTTTGCCATACAATATAACTTACCAAATATTTCCCTTTTAAAAACTTATAATTTTCTTTGTTCCTTCATTGTCTATCCAGATGACTTGATTTAGCATTGTTCTTCCTGTCTCCCCCCTTTACATCCCTCTAAATCTTTATGTTTCCCTCAGTGTGTCTCTCACTGTCCTTGTTTCATTTAGAAAATATTTTTAAAACTTTAAACATATTAGAAAAACAGAAAAACAGATTTCATCAGTACATGACATTGTTTTGGATTGCCTATCTATTCACTTTCATAAAACTTGTATAAGGACACTACTATATAGTCATAGCAATATTTTTAATATAAGAGGAGTAAGTTACCCATTATTTATCAAATCTCAAGGTATCCTTTTACTTCTTCAGACTCACTTAGGTTATCTAACTTATGGAGTGATGTAGGCGGAGTTTACTTAGAAGGCACCAGTACCAGATAAATATTTATTAAAATATAAATCAGAACTCACGGTACAGTTAACAGATTACAGTAGCACCTGAAGAGGGACTGGAGTCTGGAACGGTGAGGACAGTCGCCGATGCTACCCCAATCATCCAGGAACCAGGAAGAGAGCGTATTGTGTTTCCGCAGCCCCTTTTCAATGGGTTTTTCCCCGCCCCTTTCAGGGGGCCCGGTGCCCTGTATAAGTGTCTTTTGACCTTATCAGCTGATACCTGAATCCCACAACATCTCCCCCTTTTTTCTAACTAAGAAGGTTCTAAACTAAGACTATGTACAGTAGGAATTATTATGAGGTAGTATCTAGGAGAGGTCAAAGTACAATTGCTAATCAAAGCCTAACTTATATAAGGTACATCTAATAGTTCTAGAATATTGGTAGATAGTAGGGTGTATAGATTATATTAAAGGGTTAATCTGGGAAAGTAAAAATTTAACACCTGAGTGTTCTTATCTAAGGGATACTACGGTGATAACCTTAAACATCTATTCTTCAACCTCTTCAAGACCTGAGAAGGAAGATGAATTTGTCTGAAAGACAGAAGTACATGGAAGTAGTTATTCCAAAATTTGGGAGAGGACAGCAACACAGCTACCTGGACAATCACCTCTGGATTTGTGCGCCGTTAGAGCATCTATCGGATTGGCTATAGGCCTATGGTATCTGACAGATCTTTTTACAAGCAGAACAATTTTGAAAGGACTGTCTTATCCTGTCTAGGCAGGTTTTGTCAGTCTCCATCTATCAACTTGTACATCCAGCTTGACATCATGTGTATACTGTCAGCAATCAAGGTAAGGACAGTTCCTTACTCAACCGGCCATTTTTTGCCAAAAGGACCAACTCCAATGGAGTATCTTCGATGCTCAACACCATCTCGTGAAGGGAGCAGTGACACCAGGAGTCGTCGTGTCTCTTGTGGCCGAATTTTAAATGTTAAATGCCATATTCTCTGGGTCTATGAAACAGTTGAAGATTCTTGTCTATCTATGATATTCTAACCTGTATCTGACATGACTGGGATATGATACCTTAAATAGTGTTGACTGCAGATCTTATCGTCTTAAGGAATAAACCCTGTACTAAAAATTAGAATACCTATATAAGGGGTGTACAATCCCTGAACAATGACCCTTAGTAGAACTATCGAACTAGGGGTATTTTACCAGGTAAAGTGTCCACAGCATTTTAGACATGTAAATGCATATATATCATCCAGAGGTATATAAAACATCTTGTGCATATATCATAACTAGTGCAATCATACATTATATCTAGTATAGTTAAATGAAAGTAGTAATTGCATAGTATACATGACAATGATGTGCAAATATTTTAAACAAAGGCAGAAGCATACATAAAATATAGCAATTTCAGATTCAGCTTTACATAATAGTTACAGATTCAGATTTATATCAAAGTACAAGTTGCTTTGGTTATATAAAACAATCTCAGATTAAACTTTGTACCAATGTACAAATTATCACAATTAAACGTATAAAATGATTTCGCATTAGTATCAATATACAAATATCTATGACAGTGCAAATTGTCTTTAGCTTAGCCCATACATTCAGCTAGAATGGAGTATAGGTAGGTAGAACAGTCTACCTTTATCTATCCTATCTATTCCCCCTCTCTTCTTCAAAAAAGATCTCTGATGTTATATTATAGTTTTGTCCTTTACCCAGTTTTACCCACAACCTTTGGAGCATAAAACTTATTGGGAAAGGGGGCGTAGTGGTTTATAAGGTTGCTTCCTGCTGACTTAAGGACGATGGCATCTCTTTGGGATCCTGTAAAAGCTAAAACAATGGTTAGTTCTTAATGGACTGACCACATACATCTATAACCATTTTTAGGATAGTGGTTAACTCCATCTGAAAACTTAATTAGCAGTGTGATCTGAAGGATAATCATAAGGAGCTATATTGCAGCTGTTTTTGAATAATCTATTTCTTGAAAGCAATTATTGATTGGTGCACACCAGGTTCTTGATTTTTCTATTTTTGTCTCTGTCTGTCTGTCTATCTGTCTCTTATTCTCTCTCTCTCATACTCTTTCTTTTATTTTTGTTTTACTAGCAGGAGTTGTTCCGGTGGAGGCCTCATCTCGGTTCCAGATTCCTTGTAGGTAGCTGATAGGAGGAAATGTTATTTACAGTGGAAAACTTAATTATTGTTGATATTCAAAAGATATTTATATCTTTCATGACTTTAGGAGACTGGAAGCAGACAGAATGAGATGTTTGAGAGGTACAGAAACAGGGAGGAACAAGGTTTAAGATGAAGTCACAATAATATTGGTCCCTAAATATTTTGCCTTCTGTCTCACACCAGGTGGCTTTTATGATGTGAGACAGAATTTTTCATATTTCTTTACCAATATGCTTGGGTTTAGAAAGGGAGAAAGCCACAAGTTCCCAATCCAAATCCAGCCTTATTAATAGTCAAATCAGGACCACTTTTTTTTTGAGGTGTAGGTGCAAGATGTAAAGCAGTAAAAATTGAGAAATTACCCAGTAGTGCATATGTGTATCAGTTGGTCTCGTAGTCCATCTTGTACATTCCTTAATCATCAATCTGTCTTCTATTGCAGGTGAGTAATTATTTAATGTTTAGTCAATGCTGTAAAAATAGTTGTATCTATTTTCCTGTAAAGACAAAACTAAGAGACCCTGCCCCAGGTTTGTTAAGTGTGTTTTCCTTACCATGCATTCGTTTGTCATGTCAAGGATGAGCAGTTACTTTTCTTGTTCAGGAAGAGACTCCTTTTCGAAGCGGACTTTTATTAGTTTTGTCGGTACCCATATCTTTTCTGTCCCTGTTGAAACAAGAGCAAAACCCCTACCCCATCGAAGCACATACCCTGGCTTCCATTCGGAAGTCAACACATCTTTGAAGTAAATGGGTTGATTTAACTCAGAAGATTTCTCTACTACCCAATGTCTCTCAGCAGCTGATGTTCCCTTTTCATCAGCGTTAAGAAAATTTAAAGTCAATAAGGCACTGTGCAACCTCTCTCTGGGTTTTTCATTTCTTTCTTTTGTTTATAAAGCATCTCTTTTAATGTGCGGTGAGATCTCCCCACGACTGCCTGTCCTGTAGGATTGTGTGGTATCTCTGTAATATGCTTTATATCATAGTATGCAAAAATTATCTTCATTTTTCGGGAGACGTAAGCTGGAGCATTGTCAGTCTCAATCTGAGTGGGAATTCCCATTATGGCCATGGCTTCCAAAAGGTGAGTAAGTAAAGCATCAGCATTTTCAGAACTCAGGGCAGTCGCCCATTGCATTCCAGAATAGGTGTCAATAGTATGATGTACATATTTCATCTTTCCAAATTCTGGAAAGTGAAACACATCCATTTGCCATATCTTATTTCCGTGTGTACCCTTAGGATTAGTTCCTGCAGGTAAAGATGGTTGGTTATAGAAAGAGCAAGTTTTACATTTTTTTACTATTTCTTTTGCTTCAATCCAAGTGATGGGAAAACTCTTCTTCAGCCCTTTGCTGTTAACATGATGTTTTTCATGAAATTCTGTGGCCTTTAGCACGCTTCCTATTAGCAATCGATCTATTTCCTCATTACCCTGCGCTAGAGGGCCTGGGAGGCCCGTGTGTGCCCTGATCTGTGTTATGTACATAGGATGTATCCTACCTCTGATGATATCTTGTAGTTGTATAAATAGTAAGGTCAAGTCTGTATCATCGTGAATGAAGTCAGCAGTTTCAATATGTGAAACAATTCTTTCTGCATATTGAGAGTCAGTAATTAAGTTAAGAGGCTCTGTGAAATCCAACAACACCATAATAATCACATATAGTTCTGACTTTTGAACAGAGTTATACGGGCTCTGAGCCACTTTAGTTAGGTTTTCAGACTTGTAGCCAGCCTTCCCTAAATTGTTTGCATCTGTATAAAATATAGGGGCTCCAGAAATTGGTTCATCCTGTACTACACGAGGAAAGATCCAATTAGTTTCCTTTTAAATTGAATTCTCTTGTTTTGGGGATATTTATTATTAATTTCTCCTAAAAAGTCACTGCAAGCCTTTTGCCAAGGTTCACTCTCTGGCCATAATCGTTCAATTTCTTCATTAGTCAAAGACACAACAATTTCTGCAGGGTCCTTTCCAGTCAATTGGCTGAGTCTCAATTTACCTTTAAAAATCAGATCAGCAATTTTTTCGATATATGTCTTCATCTTTTTGCTTGACCTATGTGGCAGAAATATCCATTCTAATATGATGCTTTCTCTTTGCATTAAGATTCCTGTTGGAGATTGTCTTGAGGGTAAAATAACAAGTATGCATTCTAGGTCTGGATCCACACGATCCACATGTGTTTCTTGAAGTTTCCTTTCTACCAACTCTAATTCTTTCTCGGCCTCATCAGATAGTTTTCTTGGACTATTTAAACCCTTGTCACCTTCTAAAGTCTTGAATAAATTAACTAGTTCATAGTTTTTTATACCAATCATGGGCCGTATATGAGCAATATCTCCTAGTAGCTTTTGAAAATCGTTAAGAGTCTTCAATTTAATCTCTATTTAATTTTACCTTTTGTGGCCTAATTTTTTGTAAACCTATCTTATATCCTAAATAATTGATAGAATCTCCCCTCTGTACTTTTTCTGGAGCAATTTGTAGTCCCCAATTAGGCAATACTTTCTGTAGTTCTTTAAACAATGTTTCTAATGTCTGTGGGTTTGTGTCTGCCAACAAAATATCATCCATATAATGGTAAATGATAGATTGTGGGAAGCGCTTGCGAAGTATTTCTAGTGGTTGTTGTACAAAATATTGGCATAAGGTAGGACTATTTAACATTCCTTGGGGCAGGACTCTCCATTGGTACCTCTTAGCTGGCCCTGAATTATTAACAGTAGGCACCGTGAAAGCAAATTTTTCTTTGTCCTGTTCCTGTAAAGGTATGGTAAAAAAACAATCTTTCAAGTCAATAACTGTAATAGGCCATCCTTTAGGTAGCAGAGAAGGCAGGGGAATACCAGATTGTAAGGAGCCCATAGGTTGAATCACCTTATTAATTGCTCTTAAATCTGTCACCATCCTCCATTTTCCAGATTTTTTCTTGACAAGAAAAACAGGAGAATTCCATGGACTGGTTGATTCTTCGATATGCTGAGCCTGTAACTGCTCCTGTACCAACTGTTCCAAAGCCTGAAGTTTTTCTTTTGTCAAAGGCCATTGTTGAACCCAAATAGGCTTTTCTGTTAACCATTTCAAAGGCAGTGCTGTGAGTGTCTTATTAAGATCTGTGGATATAGGGCAATTCTTTTGTACAACTTGAATGGCTGGTGAATTTTTTTCATTTTTGGAAACATAGTTGAGCCTCCGGCTGACATCATAACCAGGAGGGATTTTAATCTGGGTATTCGATTGCATTAGGAGGTCGCGACCCCACAGATTCACTGCTATATCAGCCATATATGTCTTCAACCGTCTTTATGACCTTCTGGTCCTATGCCTTCAAGCCACTTCACACTCTGTTTCACCTGAGATATTGTTCCAATACCCAGAAATTGGATATCTACTGTCCGTAAAGGCCATCTCGGATGCCATGACTGTGGGGTTATGATCGAAACATCAGCCCCCGTGTCGACTAAACCCTGGATATAAATATTATCTATCTGTATCCCCAATTTTGGTCTTTGTTCATTTATCGAAGCCTGCCAAAATATTCGTTTCATAATTTTCTTTGGAGTTTCTGAATCTTCTTTCGAATTTATGTTATCATCTGATACTGTATGTTTTTCAAGATCAAGTATTGGGTGTTCTATTCGTCCTGAGAATGCTGGTGTTCTACTATGACCGGATATGATCTCACCATCCTCGAATTTGGAGTCTGATTTTGGGGGGCTTTCCGGGGGAAGCCCCGAAAGGCGTTTCCCGATGGCAGAGGGTTGCCTTCTTTATCTCTGGTAGATCTACATTCATTGGTCCAATGCCATCCCTTGCCACATCTTCTGCATAATCCAGAAGTCAATGGCCTTCTGTTCGAATTAAACCTAGATCGGGCATCATTTCCAAGAGTACTTTGTGTACAGTTTCGTCTTATATGGCCTTGTCTACCACAGTTGAAACAAGTGATTCCTTGGTTCCTCTTCATTACCTTAGCAATGGCTTGGTCTACCCAATTGTCTTCATTACTATGGAGAGGTTCAGGATTGATTGTATATTGAATCCATTCTTCTAGATGTGCGGCTCTGATTTTTAAAGGCAGAAGCATTCTTCTACATTCTGGATTAGCATGATCAAAGACCAGAGAAAGTATTATTTGCTTTCTAGCTTCTGGATCTGATATTGCTCTATGTACAGCCCTGGTAAGCCTGTGTAGAAAGTCAGTATAAGGCTCTTTTAAACCTTGTTTGACCTTAGCATAATGCTCAATTTTTTGACCTGGGTCCAAAATCTTTTCCCATGCATTAAGTGCAGCCATACGGCATAGCAATAAAGTATGTTCGTCATAAGTAGTTTGAGTCTTCATGTCAGCAAACATTCCTTCACCAAGGATTTGGTCCTGAGAAGCAAAGAAACCCCTAATTCTTCCTTGGTGTTCTAAGGTCCTGGTTTCCTCTCTAAACCAGCTTCTCCACTGTAAGTTTTGACTTTGGTCCAAGACAGCAGCCATTAGCTGCATCCAATCAAAGGGGAGGATTTGGTTTTTTGCAGACCATGAATTTAGGAGCTGCTTTACATAAGTAGAGTGAATACCATACATGGATATTGCCTCTTTAAAATCTTTGATGTCTTTCATATGTAGTGGCTCATAACTATACTCTACATATTCTGAGGAACCCCCTGGTGCTATCTTTGTCTGAATAGTAGCTGGGAACAATAGTGGTGGTGAAGGGGGTATCCCCGTCATGTTTACAACTTTATGTAAAGTATTTCCAGTACCATAACACCCCATTGGGGGTTGACCTGAACTGTTCTGAGCATAAGATGTATCATTGCCTTTTTGTAGTGTTGCAATATGGTCCCCACATTCTTGTATTTTGGATATTATGGGTTCCCATTCTTGGATTTTGGATACCACAGGTTCACATTCTTGGATTTTGGATACTACAGGTCCACATTCTTGGATTTTGGAAACTACAGGTTCCCATTCTTGGATTTTGGATACTACAGCTTCCCATTCTTGGATTTTGGATACTATCTGTCTCAGAGCTTGACTTTCTTGATGAAGTAGTCCTTCTAAAGACCTTGCGGAGGTCTTTAGCAATTTTGAGATCTACATCATTAACATAATTAATGATTTTCTTGTCCAGTTTATTAATGTGGTCAACAAGTTTCTTGTTCTCATCAGTTATGTAGAGTTTATATTGTTCTTGTACAGTGCTATCATTATGTGAAAGCTTGTTGTAACCAATTTGTAGAGTATCTATCGTTTTTGACATAGCAGAGTTTGAAAGCTGTAATTCATATACCTTGGACAACAGCTGCCGATTTAAGTTCTGCATCTGCTTAACCTCATCTGACACCATAGCGTTTGATAATTCTATAATACCAAGTTTGGACGGTAATTGAAGGTTTAAATTCGTGACCTCAGCCATCACCCTTCTATTGTGGAACACAACATACAGAAACAGACCAAAAAATAGTAAAACTGGGGTATTGAATACCTCAAGATATTCATTTAAAAACTTGTCAACCATCGTGGAAAAATATAGACCGAATTCCTCAAAAGAATAGTTGTCAGCCATTACCTCAATCCAGGTGCAATGATGCTGTGTGGTCAGAAGATGTCACAATAACGTTTAGTGCCCTGCTGTATGGCAGATGCAGAGACCCCCAGCACGCTATTCACAGATCCTAGGTGTTAAAGGGTCTCAGCGGACAGAATAGAATCCTTGGAAAAAGCAAATTCTCACAAGTCAAGACAGGATGTTAATTACAAGATAGAATGGTTTTAGTTTCCTTTGTTCACCTACAGGAGTAATTTACAATTGCCCCAGTTTACTGGGGCTAAGGGCGGAGCTGCTGCTTGAATCTGCAGTTCCTGGGTCAAAACCAGCCAGCCAGGTTGGGGGAAGGGCGCGGGTGAAGTTGCAGTTTAAACTCGGTTAAGGTGATCTGAGCAGCAGTGCAGCCAGGTAGTGGGGCTGCCACACACGGGTCGCGTGGCTGGATGAGGGGCGGAGACACCGCTGGCACCTCAGCAACCGGAGGAAGCCGTTTGGAGGTCACCGCTCAAAACCAAACCCGCACAGGGCTGCACACTCTGTGCTCTAAATACGACCTACTCACACTCAAAACCTGACCTGAGTGCGTTCTAAGCCCGACCCACGGGTCCGCCAGCCCGGGAGGGGGGGTAGGAGACATTGGGCACCAGATGTAGGCAGAGTTTACTTAGAAGGCACCAGTACCAGATAAATATTTATTAAAATATAACTCAGAACTCACGGTACAGTTAACAGATTACAGTTGCACCTGAACAGGGACTGGAGTCTGGAACGGTGAGGACAGTCGGGTGGAGTTGATCCTATCCTGAAACATCTAGGAACCAGAAAGAGACTGTTTCATGTTCTAGCAGCCCCTTTTCAATGGGCTTGTCCCCGCCCCTTTCAGGGGGCCCGGTGCCCTGTATAAGTGTCTTTTGACCTTATCAGCTGACACCTGAATCCCACAACAAAGTGAGTCTGAAGTCCAATCGAAGTTGGTAGGTTATTTTTTTACATTTGTGGCAATATTGTGTTAATATATCTTCTGGAAACATCACTGTTGCTGTTCTTAATGCATGCAGCCATTTTATATTGATAGTTTCCTCTTCTGGGGTCTAATTTACTAGTACAATATAAATAACAATTTTCTGTTTCTTAGAAATTTTGATACAATGAAAAAGTTGTATCTATGTATAGCTATGATCTGATATGTGTTTTTATAGTAATCATTGAGTTACTACAGGCTGAATTTAGGCTTATCAATGCAGTAGTTTTAAACCAGCTTCTGTTGAACTGACTAGAGGTATGCTAAAGTGTCTTTTAAAAATACTGTTAAATTTAAATATTAGTGAGTTCATTTCTTCATATCTGGTGTTTCTTTAAAGAAACTTGAGCTAGAAGCTATTCTCCATCCCAAGATCTTTTATTATACTAATAATACTTCCATACTGGATGATCCAATGCTCTAAAGTGAGAACTCCTTCGTTTGCAACATCTTTCAGATGTTTTCTTGAGGAAATTCCCTCTACACACAACACAGTCATGTAATACTAAGTTTGTTATAAATAGAGCATCAGTGTGTTACTCTTTGTGTATGTGATTGTGTAATCTTACCTTCTTATTTCTTTGAATAAAGTTTTTTTTTAAATTGTATTTGCATTCCAAACTGTGAAGGCCATAATTATATACTCAGATTTTGACAATAAACTGTAGTAGACAAAATGATTAATAAAATTTAATGTGTAAAACTTATATAATAAATACCAATAAAATAACTTTTGCAAGGAAGTTGGGACTGAACAAAGAAATGTAACCATAAGCCTCTCTGGATACCTTTAGTTACTCATATCTTAAGAAAACTGATCTAGACTTTTAAGTGTTTCCTCAAAAGGCAGTGTGTACTAATTCATGAATGAGGAAGGCAAATTTGTTATGTTGGGCAGTTGGAATGAATCTTTATGTTTGTTAATGTCAGAAGTGCACAGACAATTGCTATGTGCTGTGATGGAACAAGTTCTATAGACAGCAGAAGACAGTTTCCCAATTTACCTTTTAGTGGCTAAATTACTGGGTTCAAGCTCTCTATTGTTGATGCAAATATGTTTACACATTTAGCAAATAATCTAATGTCTTAGAATTCCTCTTTTGCAGTTTCCTCTGAGTTGTGCATTAAGACAACTGGCAGAGATGATGCAGCCTTGCAGTTTACTTCAGTCAGGATTTTAACAAAACTCTCTTTTCTCAAAGACACAAAAAGATTATCATTGCCAATAGATAATAAGAAGTAAATTAATTTAATTAGGATAGATTCAATGATCTCAGTCTAAAGAACCAAACCAGATATAATACAGACATGAAAGGATAAAAGGCTGAATTGAGTCCATTGATATTTCAGAATATAAATGACTCCTGATTGCATTATCATTTACTGTAATTTTTGGCGACTGTGTGTAATTATCTTCTTTAGAATTTTCTTCTGTGGTGTTATCAATTGTTTGTGATTTCCTTGGTGTATCTGTTTTAATAAAGTTGGAGTTTTTCCTCTGAAGCTTTCTGTATTGCTTGCTCTATGACTAACTATTGTTAAGATCTGTGATCCCTTTTTCAGGAAATATACTGTATACTCCACTATAAAAACTTAGCTGGTTATAGTAATCAACATCGGCAGCAATGCTTATTTGTGTCAGTAGAATGTCTCACCAGTTTCCAGTGTATAGTCTGGTGTTATTCTTACTGGTCTACCCAGTCTTAACTTCTTACCTTCTGCAAAAGGTTTGGGTGATTTTTAAATGGCATCTCCTTGCCAGGTAAATTTCAACAAAAGTTTTCTGTGCTCCTCAAACTCGTGAAATGTGTTTTCTGTGTGGAAGCAGTGGCTCAACTACTTGAGAAGTGACACCTATAAGAAAAGTTTTTAATTTTTAGTGGATTGTGTTAGACCAAGAGCACTTTTCTCTGTCATGTCAGATTTGAGCCTTTTTATCATTTACCTTTCATTAACAAGTGCGAGGAGATCCATTTTTAAGATTCCAAGATCATAAATATATTCCATATAACAGGAAATGGTTACCAGAGAAGAAACGACACAGAGACCAAACACCTTCTGAAAAAGAAATTCAATTAGATAATTCAACTCAAAGTGTCTGCATAACACAGCCTTGGTTCACACAAACATCTCAATTCTTCTCTTTTGTTTTGCTTGGTTGGAGCCTTATTTATACACTTCAGAGGTTTTTGCATATTGTTATATTCCTGTCCCTCCAATGAGGTTTACATATTCGTTGTCCCCATCTTCAATACAATACTATAGCAGAAATGGGAATCTAATTCACTAAACAATCTTATAAGAGTTTCCTTGCTTTATAAACTTCATAGATACTCAGGAATCCTCAGCTCTTACTATAATTGACAGGATTTATTCACATGGAAATGGTTTCAAGAAACAACTGAAACATATATTTGTGGACTCATTCAATTCTATCTCTTATCAAATTGACACATATAAAAACACACTATGTATAAAATTTAAAATACTTGCCTCTTTTCCTCCTTTTTCATGAACAAATGGTAGTGATTGCTTAAAGGAAGGGATGAATTTGAAAATTCTTCTGTTTCCATAGCTACCAGAGACAAATATTTCATTGTGAGCAGTAAACAGGAGTCATAACCTGTAGCCTTAAATTAACAGAGTTGTTAATATCTATCTCACAACTTAAAAATTTTAAAGCCATAGTCATTCTGGTTCACGTATTAACATTTTTGCCAAACAATATAACTTAACAAATATGTCCATTTTAAAAAACTTTTAATTTGCTTTGTTCCTCCATTGTCCAACCAGATGACTTGATTTAGCATTGTTCTTCCTATCCCTCCGTTTTACATCCATCTAATCCCAAATATTTCTCTCAGTGTGCCTCTCACTGTTACTGTTTGTTTTAGACTATATTTTAAAACATTAAACATATTAGAAAAACAGAAAAAACATATATCATTAATCCATGACATTGTTTTGGATTGGCTATCTATTCACTTTCAAAAAACTTGGATGAAGACACTAAAGGTATAGCAATATTTTTAGTATAATAGGAGTACGCTATCCATGATTTATCAAATCTGAAGTTTTGCTTTTACTTCTACAGACTAATTTAGGGGATCTAACTCATGGAGTGCATCTGAAATCCAGTCAAAATTCACAGGTTATTCTTTTTACATTTGTGGCAATATTGTGTTAATATATCTTCTGGAATTATCACTGTTGCAGTTCTTAGTGCATGCTGCCATTTTATATTGATAGTTCCCTCTTCTGAGGTCTAATTTACTAATATAATATAAATAATATAATAACAATTTTCTGTTTCGTAGAAATTTTGATACAATGAAAAAGTTTGTATCTACGTATGGCTATGATCTGATATGTGTTTTTATAGTAATCATTGAGTTACTACAGGCTGAATTTAGGCTTAACAACACAGTAGGTTTAAAACAGCTTCTGTTGAACTGACTAGAAGTACATTAGAGTGTTCCTTTTAAAAACTGAGAAATTTAAATATTACTTAGTTCATTTCTAGATATCTGCTGTTTTTTAAGGATGCTTGAGCTAGAAGCTATTCTCCATCCCAAGATCTTTTATTATATTTATTATACTTCCAAACTGGCCTATCAATGGCTCTAAAGTGAGGACTCCTTCCTTTCCAACATTTGTCAGAGGATTCCTTGAGAAAATTGCCTCTTCACACATCACTGTCATGTAATACTGTTTGTGCTAAATAAAGCATCAGTGTGGTATTCTCTGTGTATATGATTGTTTAATCTTACCTTCTCCTTTTTCGAAAAAAAAAATTTTTTAAATTATTTTTGCTTCCCAAACTGTGAAGGCCATTATTACATACCCAGATTTTTTCAATAAACCATAGCAGACAAATGACTGATAAGATTCAATGTGTAAAACATATATAACAAATACCAATAAAATAACTTTTGCAAGAAAGTTTCGACTGAGCAAAGAAAAGTAACCATAGTTCTCTCTAGAGACCCTTAGGCAATCATATTTATGAAAACAGATCGAGACTTTGAAGTGTTTCATAGGAAGGCAGTGTGTACAATTTCATGGATGAGGAAGGCAAATCTGTATGTTGGGCAGTGGGAATGAAACTTTATGTTTGTTAATCTCAGAACTGAGCAATAAATTCCTCTATGCTGCAATGGAAAATGTTCTATAGATATCAGAACACAGGTTCCCAAATTACCTTATTTGTTTTAACTGCTAAATTACTGGGTTCAACCTCTCTATAGTTGATGCAAATACAATTACACATTTTAACACATTTCACACATAGATATTATAGTATTGGTGCCCAGAGAGGGAACATCATTTCATGGAAAATTTAAAAAAAAATACTTCTGCCATCTATCAAATTATCTAGTCTTTATAATACCTAACTTTGTTCACTTGTACAAAGTGTCTGTTGAGACTCAAGCCCATGTTCAAACCTGAGATACAGAATATTCAGAAAGTGATGCATACATTTAAAATGAAATGGTATAAAAAATATTGTCATTAGAAATGTGAGGAAAGAGACATAGCTGCAATGGAATATTTTTACACTATATGGTTATATGTTGCTGTGATTTTTTAAAATAAAAATGCTTACTTGCCTATTGCTGAACATGTTAAAGTTAGACAAACAAAGAATGATGGAGGGAGACACTGGCCAGACAAAAAAAGAGCAGGAAATGTAGAAATTAAGCAAGTTATGGGCCAAATGACAAGAATAAATGCAAATATGAGTAAACTAAAATATAAGAGCTAACTAGTAATAAGTATGAGAAGTAGCAAACATTAATGAGTAGTGTTTTGATATGGTTTGTTTAAGAGAACGTGAAGGTTAGGACAGGAATACTTATTTATATATAGCAGCCCAAAGAGAAGCTTAAATTTCCACATACGTTGAGATGCATTATAACAAATTTTAAACATATAAAACGAAGTAATTCCCATCCTTACTTAAAAATCTCTTCTCTAGAGGGTCTGTTCTTATAGTGAATTGAGACATGGATCTTTTAAGATGTGGCTTCCTAGCTAATGCTGTCAATATTGTTGCTCATTTGGGAGGTTCAGCATTGTGTACTTGAATGGAGTTTATGGATTGCATCATTCACTAGAGTAGTAACAGTTTGGTCCACTAATCTGCAACAGAGTTGTTGTAATATGCATGATATTTACTCTTGAGCCTCCACCATGAAATTCAGCTTTCAGGAAGACAAGCCGGGCAGAAACAACCACCAAAACCACTACATTGGTCTTAGTCATGTGGACTGATGGGATCAAAAATTAATACAGATGCACAATAAAAGGATTGAGAAAAAAAACTCTAAGTAGGTTTCAGTGTGTTTAAAAACTTACATAAGCCTGGAAGAAAAAAGAGGGAGTATACATACAGTATTAGATTAAAAATATATACTTTTAAATTAAGTTTTTCTAATGCAAATGAAAACATATATAAAGAATTATATGATAATACATATTATTAGATAATCTGGACCCTATGTATATGTTATCTTGAGAATCTTGATCTGTTATTGAACAAATGGTAACTGCTAAAAGATTCTAAATTATAAAGAGTAATAGTTTACACCAATTTGCATATTTAGAAAATGTCTGTCCTTCAAATTTTGAATCAACTTTATTCACTGGGACAGATATTTCATGTTTTATTTCCACAAAAAATAAGTCTGTGAGTTTATTCAATGTTATGAAAATTCTTGATTGAGGAAGACCCCTGAAATATCTCTCATGGCAGTGGAGAGCCCAAATGAGCTAATGTCTCAGAATGCCTCTTTTGCAGTTTCCTCTGAGTTTTGCATATAGAACAGCAGCAAGGCCAATGGCAGAGATAATGCAGGCTTGCAGTTTACTTTAGTCAGGATTTTAAGAAAAATCTATTTTCTCAAAGACCCCAAAAGATTATCATTGCCAATAGATAATAAGAAGTAAATTAATTTAATTATGATAGATTCAATGATCTCAGTCTAAAGAACCAAACCAGATATAATACAGACATGAAAAGACAAAAGGGTGAATTGAGTCCATTGATATTTCGTGATATTAATGACTGGTGATTGCATTGTTATTTACTTTAATTTGGGGTGGTAGATTCTGTGTAATCATCTTCTTTGGGATTTTCTTCTGTGGTGTTATCAATAGTTCGTGGTATCCTTGGTGTATCTGGTTTAATAAAGTTGGAGTTTTTCTTCTAAAGCTTTCTGTATTGCTTCCTCTGTGGATAATTATTGTTTAGATCTGTGATCCTTTTTTCACAAAATATATTGTTTACTCAAGGTGTAGTGATTGAAAGCTTTGCTGGTTATATTAAATGACATGGGCAGCCATGCTCATTTGTGTTGGTAGAATGTCTCACCAGTTCCTTCCTGCTTTCATAATTTCCATTGTATAGTCTGGTGTTATTCTTACTGGTCTTCCCAGTCTTACCTTCTTACCTTCTGCAGAAGGATTGGATGAAGTTCAAACTGCATCTCCTTCCCAGGTAAACTTCAACTAAATTTCCTATGCTTCTTAAACACATGAAATGGGCTTTCTGGGTGGAAGCAGTGGCTTAACTACTTGAGAATTGACACCCATTAGAAAAGTTTTTAATTAGTAGTGGCATGTGTGAGACCAAGAGCACTATTCTTTATCAGGTCAGATTTAAGCATGTTGACTATTTACCTTTCGTTAACAAGTGCAAGGATATCCATTTTTAAGATGCCAAGATCATAAATATCTTCCATATAACAGGAAATGGTAACCAAGGAAGAAGTGAGACAGAGACCAAACACCTGCTGAAAAAGAAATTCAGTTAGATAATTCAGCTCAAAAGTGTCTGTGTAACAACGCCTTAGTTCACACAAACCCCACAAATCTTCTCTTATGATTTTCTTGGTTGGAGCCTCATTTATACACTTCAGAGGTATTTGCATATTGTTATATTTCTATCCCTCCAATGAGTTCTACATATTCATTGCCTCCATCTTCAATATAATACAATAGCAGCAAGGGTAATCTAATTAACTAAACAGGCTTATAGGAGATTTCTTGTTTTATAAACTTCATAAACACTCAGGAATCCCCAGCTCTTACTATACATGACAGGATTTACTCACATGGAAATGGTGTCAAGAAACAACTGAAAGATATATCTGTGGACTCACTGAACTCTATATCTCATCAAATTGACACTTATAAAAACACACTATGTATAAAATGTAAAATAGTTGCCTCTTTTCCTCCTTTTTGATGCACAAATGCCAGAGATTGCCTATGGGAAGGGATGAATTTGGAAATTCTTCTGTTTTCATAGCTCCCAAAAACCAATATTGCATTATGACCAGTTAACCAGAATCAAGACATATAGTCTTAAAAGAACAGAGTTGTTAATATCTATCATCTAACTTAAAAATTTTAAAGGCATAGTCAATCTGTTTCATGTATTAACATTTTTGCCTTACAATATAACTTACCAAATATTTCTCTTTTAAAAAATTTTAATTTTCTTTGTTCTTCATTGTCTATCCAGATGACTTGATTTAGCATTGTTCTTCCTGTCTCCCCACTTTACATCCCTCTAAACCCTTATGTTTCTCTCAGTGTGTCTCTCACTGTCCTTGTTTCATTTAGAAAGTATTTTAAAACTTTAAACATATTAGAAAAATGGAAAAACATATTTCATTAATCCATGACTATTTTGCATTGGCTATCTATTCACTTTCAAGAAACCTGGATGAAGACACTACTATATAGGTATAGCAATATTTTTAGTATAAGAGGAGTAAGTTATCCATGGTTTATAAAATCTGAAGGTTTTCTTTTACTTCTGCAGACTCATTTATGGGATCTAACTCATGGAGTGCATCTGAAGTCTAGTAAAAATTCACAGGGTATTCTTTTGACATTTGTGGCAGTATTGTGTTAATATATCTTCTGGAAACTTCACTGTTGGAGTTCTTAGTGTGTGCAGCCATTTTACATTGATAGTTAGACCCCTCTTCTGCTTCACACAACAATATAAATAACAATTTACAGTTTCTTAGAAAATTTGATACAATGGGAAAAGTTCGTATCTATGTCAGGCTATATTCTGATTGTGTTTTTATACTAATAATTGGGTTACTACAGGTTGAATTTAGGCATATCAATGCAGTAGTTCTAAACCACCTTTTGCTGAACTGACTAGAAGTATGTTAGAGTGTCCTTTAAATACTGTGAAATTTAAACATTAGTTAATTTCTGCATATCTGGTGTTTCTTTAATGATGCTTGTGCTAGTAGCTACTCTCCAACCCAAGATCTTTTATTATAGTCATTCTACTACCATACTGGCTGATGAAATGCTCTAAAGTGAAGATTCCTTCATTTGCAACATCTGTCAGAGGATTCCTTGAGAAAATTCTCTCTTCACACAACACAGTCATGTAATACTAATTTTGTTCTAAATAAAACATCAGTGTGGTATTCTCTGTGTATGTGATTTTATAATCTTAACTTCTACTTTCTCTGAATAAAGTTTTTATTTTAAAATTGTTTCTGTATTCCAAACTGTGAAGGCCATAATTACATACTCCGATTTTGACAATAAACTGTAGTAGAGAAAATGACTAATAAAATTCAATGTGTAAAACATATATAACAAATACCAATAAAATAACTTTTGCAAGGAACTTGCAAGAAAAGTAAACATAGTTCTCTTTGGAGACCCTTAGGTACTCATATCTACTGAAAACAGACCTAGACTTGAAATGTTTCCTAGGAAGGCAGTGTGTACAATTTCATGGATGAGAAAGGTAAATCTGTATGTTGGGGAGTGGGAATGAATCTTTACGTTTGTTAATATCAGAAGTGGGCAGTCAATTCTTGTATACTGTGATGGAATAATTTCTGTAGACATCAGAAGACAGGTTCCCAAATTACTTTCATGTCTTTTTGTCTTAATCACTTAATTACTGAGTTCAAGCTCTCTATTGTTGATGCAAATATATTTACACATTTTAACACATTTCACACAAAGATATTATAGTATTGGTGCCCAGATATAGAACGTCATTTCATGGAAAATTAAAAAAAAAAATACTTCTGCCATCTATCAAATTATCTAGTCTTTATAATACCTAACTTTGTTCACTTGTACAAAGTGTCTTTTGAGACTCATGTCCATGATCAAACATGAGATACAGAATAGTCAGAAATTGATACATACATTTAAAATGAAATGGTATAAACAAATATTATCATTAGAAATGTGAGGAAAGGGATATAGCTGCAATGGAATTTTTTTACACTATACGTTTATGTGTTGCTGTGATTGGTTAAATAAATATGCTTACTTGCCTATTGCTGAACATGATAAAGTCAGGCAAATGAAGAATGATGGAGGAAGGGAGACACCAGCCAGACAAAAACCAAGCTTGAAGTGTAGAAATGAAGCAAGCTATGCTCCAAATGAGAAGAATAAATACAAATATGAGTAAACTAAAATATAGCAGCAAACTAGTAATAAGTATGAGAACTAGCAATAATTAATAAGTAGTGATTTGATATAGTTTTTTTAAGAGTGTGTGAATGTTAGGACCGGAATACTTACCTATATAGTAGCCCAAAGTGGGGCTGAAATTTCCACATAATTTGAAATGCTCTATAACAAATTTTAAACATACAGAATGAAGTAATTCCCATCCTTATTTAAAAATTTCTTCTCTAGAGGGTCTGTTGGTGCTAGTGAATAGCGACATGGATCTTTTAAGATGTGGCTTTCTAGGTAATGCTATCAATATGGATGCTTATTTGGGAGGTCATGCTTCATGTACTTGGAGTTTATGGATTGCAGCATTCACTAAAATAGAAACAGTTTGGTCCCCTCATCTGCAACAGAGTTGTTGTAATAAGCATGATGTTTACTCATGAAACCTGAACCTCCACCATGAAATTCAGCTTTCAGGAAGACAAGCGGGGCAGAAACAACCACCAAAACCACTCCATAGGTCTTAATCACACTATGTAGTAGGTGATGGACTCATGAGATCAAATATTAATGTAGGAATGTGTTTATGTATGTTGTGAATCTCAATCCTTAAATAAAGGAGCTGTTTTTTGCCATACAGGCACCATAGAAGAAGTAGGAGAAGAAATCAGAGCATAGGTAGGAGAAGCAGGTCAGAGTCTGGCAGACCAAGAGTTGAAGCCCAAAGGAGCAACATGTAAAGAACGCAGGTGTGCCACAGGCCACATGGCAGACAGATTAATAGAAATGGGTTGATTTTAGATGTAAGAGCTAGCTATCAATGTACCTGAGCCATAGGCCAAACAGAATAAAGTTAATATAATTGCCTGAGTCATTTCTGGGAGCTTGAGCAACAGCGCCTAGTAGTTAAGTGGTCTGGCGGTAAGGTTAGGGCCTCTGGCCACCCAGCACCAAGAAACCCTACTGCTAAAAAGAGTCATTTCTGGGGGGGGGGGTGAGAAGCAGGATGCAGGGTGGCTAAGAGATCTTGGGTGGCAAATTTGTGTGTCTCAGACCTCTGGCCACCTGGGACCAAGAAAAGGCACTGCTACAAATCGCGTCCAATGTGGATCAAATACCCACTTAATGCCTGAGAAAGTTTAAAAGGGTTTTAGCAGAAACTGAGCAAAATAAGCTTCCAAATTGTGTATCTGATGTCAGTCATTGTAAAAAGAAAGTGTGGTGTCCAGGTCTCATTCAAAACGGCGCAGGTGGACTGGTGGCAGGCAGTGTAAGATACAGTTAGGCGGGTTTCTGAAATCTCACATAAGACAGTAGCATGTGATTGGTTTTAGATTTCTGTTTATTTTGAACAAAAAGGAAAGAAAGATGGTTTCTTGGTAGCAGTATTTTCTTGGGTCTGCTCTGTTTGCTGGCCACAAACAGGGACAAGGTTCCCTTAAGAGAACTTACTGATTCAGTTTCCTCACAAAAACTATGCAGCTCTTTAAGAGAGTGCATTTTAAAAGCTATTATGGTTGGAAAATGATTAAGGATTCACAATAAAACAGATTCAGATGAAAAAAAATCTTATTTTCTCCTCTATGCTATGTATATACATTTTCAATACACCGTAAAGCACTTAGAATTTTTACAAAAAAAAAAAAACTGTCTTTACTGTATATTTATTTCTTAACTTTTCTGTCTCTGACCATACCTTTGCTTGGCTAGAGTGATTGACTCCACCCAGATTATTTTATTTATTTTTGTTTCAGAACACACCTTTAATCTGCCAAGAATTATTCTATTTCTTTCCATTTCTTAACACACCTTTAATCTGCAAGGATTCAAAGTTGTTAGGATGGGTGGATGGCTCCACCCAGCTCCTAGTCTAATTTCATAGAATTTATCATTTTAACCCAGCTACTGTGGGAATTTTAGGGTCCATATAATTACCAAGTAAAGCTTTGCCATCTGCTGCTCATTTACTCCATTTAAGTATTAGGCAGCAGGGCCTCTTAAAAATCTCACAAATATTTTGCCTCTAAGGCTGAATCAGGAAGTTTCTCTTAAAAAAGCCAAGCCTCATTTTTCCTCAGGCAAACAGAGCTGATCCAAGAAAACACACTACTAGAAAGCCATCTTTAATTCTGTTCTCTTTCTTTCCTTATGAACAGAAACTTTAAGTACATCAATTACAACCTTTTGCTTATATTGAGAGTCCTGTGAGACTTTAGAAACAAGCCATTTTACACTTTAAGCTGTACTTCAAAAGCCCACCATTGTAGCTCAAGCCCACAAGCCTTAGCAAGGCATCTTTGTACCCTGGCTCACGTGAAAGATACAACTCAAGGCTGCTTCGGGCTCTAGACCATTTTTAAGCTTGCTATGAATTTATGTGGGCATATTTGACCCACATTGAGCTGCCAGTAGTGTTTCTTTTATATATATAGGCGCCTTTATGTTGGGGACCTAAATTTTTAGGATTGAGACTTCATCTTGGTGGATTTTTCCTGAGATAAAGAAGTAATTCAATCCATTGGTTTTTGTAAAATTTAACTTGATGTCAATTTTATTAGATATTAGGATGGCTACAACAGCTTATTTCTTCGGTCCATTTGATTGCAATTTTTTTTTTTTGTCAAGCCTTTACTCTGATCCTGTGTCTGTCACTGAAGTTGAAGTGAGTCTCTTTTATGCAGCAAATGATAAGTATTGTTTTTGTATCCATTGTGTTATGGTGTGTATTTTTATAGGTAAATTGAGTCCAAGGATAACAAGAGATAATAATGACCAAAGGTTGTTATATCCTGTTATTTGGATGGTAATTTATATGTTTTTCTTCTGTGGATTTTTCATCTGTAAGAATATCAACTTCTTGAGATTTCAAGGGTGTATCTAGTTTCCTTAGTTTGGTTTTTTCTCTCTAGTGCTTCCTAAAGTTACATATTTGAATATAGATATTGTTGATATCTGGTATTATCCAAAAATATTTTGTTTACTCCATCTATGTTGATGGATAATTTTACAGGAAAAGTAGTTTTCATTAGCAGCTCTTTTATTGCCAGTATAACATCTGACCAACACCTTGCTTTCATTTTTTCTGTGAAATACCTGATGTCATTCTTATGGGTTGCATTTATAGGTAACTTGGCATTTTCTTTTGCAGATCTTTGTATTTTTTTTTCTGAAGGTTTAGTGTCTTAGTATCTTGGGTTTAGCCTATTTGTTGTTCTATAAGCTTATTGTATCTTTACAGGCATCTACTTCTTTAGGCCACAAACTTTTTCTTTTATAATTTTACTGAATATATTTTCTGTGCCTTAGAGCTAGTATTCTTTTCATTTTCCAATTATGATTATTCCCAGTTTTCGCCATTTTATGATACCCCAAATATCCTGGACTATTTTGTTGTGACTTTTTTTGGTTCTGATGGTTTCTTTGACTGATGTGTACGTATTTCCATTATTGAATTTTCCAATCCACGGATTTTCTCTTTAACCTCTTGGATTCTATTATGTATGCTTGCATCTGAAGTTCTGGTTCATTTCTGCAGTTTTTCTATTTTTAGCATTGACTAAATTTGGCCTTCTTTATTGCCTCTATTTTAATTTTTAATTCCTGGAATGTTTCCTTCATCTGTATGTTTTCTCTTTTTCTTGTTTTTCTTTATTGTATTTCAAGCAATTGTTAATCCATTCCAATTTTTTGTTTGTATTTTCTCCTATTTCTGTAGGGTTTTTTTTATATCCTTTTTTTTTTAAAAAAAAAGCTTCTATTATCTTTATTCAGTTATTTTTAAGGTCATCTCCTTTGCTTCCTCTGCATTGCCATTCTCAGGTCTTGGTACTGTATAAAAACCAGCCTCTTCTGGTAGTGCCATGTGTTCTTTACAATCTTAAATGTATTCTTTCACTGGTGTCTGCCCATTGCTTTCTGAGTAGACTGGAGAGCTTTTCTGAATATCTGAATAGCTGAATTTGTTTCAATAATGTCTTGGTGTGTTAGTGACTCAAGAAGATTTTCTTGTTACAATCTGCATTTTTGGTTGACTCCTCTAAGCTCTTAGTCAGCATTTCTTTGTAGTGGGCCAAGTGTCTCTGAGGTTTTAGTTGTTGCAGTGGTCAGTGGGTTACTTTGTGATGTCTTGGTTTGGTAATTGAATGGAAGTTTTTGCCATGCAATTATGTTAGTTGGGATTTTTTTAGGTATACAAAGATATATTTCAATTACATAGGTTGTCTTCAAACATTTCAAAGACTTACAAAATATGGAATTTAAAATATCATAAGAACTTAGACTTTTCTGGACAGTAAGAGAGGACTGCTCCTGGCAGTAACAATGTTGGGCATGGACAAATCTCCATGTGGAGTTTACTTATTTTCTGGCAAAAGTTAGATAATAGACAAAAATCTATTTTCCTATTGACTGCTTACCAAAATACAATATAATCTGGACATGCATGATCCAAGGAAAGTGATTTTTCATATTCTGCAGAATACACAAAGATACAGAAATTCACTAAGACACAAGGAAAAGTTACTGCTAAACTATACTAGAATGAGCAGAGAACGTCTTTAAATTGTCTACTTCACTGAAAAGTTTTCCAGAGATTCTAGACCTTTAGGCTGAAGACTGATGCCACACAATTATATAGGAACTTTGGGTGACTATACAGGCAGCTGATATCATCTCTGCAGTTTTGATATTTGGGAAGTTGCTTGCACTTTCTGTTTACATTGGTGATATAATATCCTTCTGTGGTCTTAGGTGTAGTTGAAAATTAGTAATAAATATAGTTTTTCTTAGTTATTTTACATGATACATTAGATATATAATGTTAGATTGACAAAAATAAAGTACATGATAGATTATTTTTTTAATTTTGCTTAATACAAATAGACTAGATATTGAAACTATATTTTTTTGTTGTATAACTCTTTGTGATATCAATTTTGCTATTCTAACTTTGAAAATATACATTTCTTATTAGACAAAATAGGGAAATGATGTGGGATGTCTTTCTCTATGCTGTAAGTATCATTCATTAATACAGGGAGTATATGGAGATATGGTAGGCATCTTAGAAGGAGGCAAACTATCTGAACATAAATAAAGTTGCGAGACAAAAGACATGTGAACCAACAACTCAAGTAGCATGTTTTAAATTAGTCCACAGGTCTTGTGGCAGGGTAGATGAATGAAATGGGTTGAATTAAGATGAAAGAGCTAGCTAGCAATATGCCTTTTTTTCCCCAAGAGAATCTCAAACATTTCCCATCTGTCTGTGAGAGCCTTGTATTTTCCACATGACTGTTGAGTTCTCATTTCTTCCCAAGATCACTGGGCAATACTCCTATCTCTCACAACTGACCCATTGATCACTATACCTGCATTTCTGAGCACTGTTGAGGGGTATTGAAGTTCTGAATATGGGTCATCACATAGTGTAGCCATTGAACAAGGTTGTCTCACACATGCTCATTTTACAAAGGAAGTATTTAACCTCCACCTCTTGCCAATAAAATTTAAGAACTTGTTTCCCCTACTGGTGGGAGACAAAGAGGACTTGGATATTCTCTTTCTCATCAATATAAGCATTCTCCTCTCATATTTGAGGTCTCACTGCTTAAGTATAGCAATGGTAGACTGGAATATCAGTAATCAATCTGCAGGGCAATCATCAGAACATGATAAATGAGTCATCCAAATCTCAGTGCCTAGACCTGGATACCTGTGCACCAGTGTGTGAGGCTGACAAAACCACTTATACCAGCCATGTTCTTGGACCAGTGTTCAGAATATTATATTATACACAAATTATTATATTATTATTATATTATATTATTATATTATATTATTATATTATATATATTAATATATTATATTATATTATTATATTATTTTTAAATTATTATTATTATTATATTATACACAAATATTATTATATTATACACAAATTCATTCTTTTTCTGATTCAGTTCATAAAAGGCCCAGCAAGGAGTGATGAACTATGCATTTAATATTATAATTTCAGAGATAAAATACTTTCTGTGTTTCTGGGATTTCAAGCTTAACTACCAAAGAGTATTAGTTTATACCTTTAATCTTAAACTAGAAATGAAACAATACAGCAAAGAAAGTATTCAACACATGCTTAGAAAGAAAGATTTTTTTCTGTTGTAGTCACAAAGAACTGGACAGAGTAAGCTGAAAGATATCTGGATTATTTTGACTATGGTCTGTTTCTCTTCTCTGATATTCAAGTTTTTCCTGATATCTAGTTCTGAGTTTTATTTAATACAAAAAGAATTCATATAACATTTCTTTTTCAACTTGGGTAGCATTTTATGACCAAGAAAGCCTTTATACATTAACATTAGCACTTTCTGATGAAAAGTTGGAATAGCTTTTACCCTGGTTACAAGCATGAATTTTTACAAGGAAATTTGATTTATTGGCTTAAGCCTTCATAAGATCCAGGGTAACAATGGTGACTTAGAAGCGCTGTGATGAACCAAAGGAGAGAGGGTTGACAGATGGAGATCTTGATGGAGATGGAAACTCATTATTGGTAGAAAGAAAACGTGTGGCTGTGGTCTCAGAGGGAATGGATAGAATTAAGTGAGGCAAAGTTATATGTGCAGCTATCTTGAGAAAGATCTAGATGTATTAATTTATAACACATATCTTGTTAGGAGTGAGTGAAGGTAACTGTTTATGGCTGAGGGGCCTCTTCATTTTCTGCAGAATTTCTCATTTGGAACAGAGACTGTGAAGAACTGAATCTTTGTGTAGCTAGGGTTCTCATGACAACATAGGAATATTTCACACAGCCAAGAAGATGTGGTATCTTACTTGGCAGGTCTGGTCCTTTCAGTGTGCAAGATTATCAGAGACATCCATTGTTGAGCCAAAAAATTATGGAAATATCTGGTTTTGTGCACCATCAACAGGAAGATTTCACTCTTATTAGAGATATTTAGACATGAACCTTTGTCTGAAGATTTCAGAGTTCCACCATGTATCAGAGATGCCTCTATTACATGAATTCTATTTCCTATATAATGAAAACCTGGATCCAGTTGTTGGGTAAAATCTGGACTTTTAAAGATTTAGCGGTTATGCCATAGCCACTTCTCATCTACCACACCTCAAGCCTTTCTCAATAAAGTTCACTTATCAAATTTCTCTCAACTCAGACCACTAAACAAGCAATCATCCACAACCGATTGAAAAACCAAAAACCACTCAATGTGCCCTTTAAGAATATGGGTGTCATGTTCATTGAATTTACTTCCAGCCGTCTGTTGGTGATGGTATCTTTTGAGTATCTTGAAAATAAATATATTTAATTGCCTGTATTGTTCAGTTTCTGCATATTACAAAAGTTAATGGATTGTCTCAAGCCCTTTCTAGAGTAGTTTGTGAGAAAGTTTCACCTTATCTAGTAACCGCAAAATTGTACTGAGCAGTTTGTAGTTCAAAGTGTAATAGGCGGGTGCTCCTAGAGAACCCCAAGACACCCCAAGACACCCCATGACACCCCAACCGTGGCTAATGAACACTGGTAACATTAAAGAAAAAGAGAGTTTAAGGAATATGAATATGAATACTGGTACACACACATGTGTGGGCTCTAGGCACTGTATACAAAAACCTGGATCGCACACGTGTGTGTAACTGTATCATCGAGTTGATATGCTGTCAAGAGATGTTGCCGGATAGGTAATGAGCCCTGCACAGAAAAGAGAGCCTGTCACACTCACAGTACTGCCATGTGCTGGGGTTTTTGGTCTGAGGTTGCCGGGGCTTAGATGAGAGACTAAAAAAAAATCATCGCTAAGATTAGAGATATTCAGAAGAGAAAAGGGAGGAATGTGAAAATAGATAAATCCTGAAATTCTAGACCCCTTCCTGAGGTCCCTGAAAGTAGCCTAGGTTGACAAGCATTTCAGCTTCATTGCATCACTAAATTAGATGGCTATTTCTCAGAAAAACTTTGTTCAAGGGATTGATGGCTTCTTAGAACACACCCAGCAGCCTGAGCCTGATACTTCCTGAATTCCTAGCAAACTGCTGAGACCACATTCTTCATTCCATATCAACCTGGGTGGGGTCACAAGGGGAAGCCCTACCATGAAAACTGTTAACTGTTAACTGTTTGAAGCTTTCACAATGTGTCCTGCTCTAGGAAATGAATGTCTTCTGGTGGTCCTCTTGTTTCAGAGGAAAGAGCTTGCCTGCCTGCAATCCTAAACTCTGTCCTAAACTGACCATAGGCCCTGCCCTGTTTTTGCACCAAGCTGAGCCCACCCATACTCCCTCCCCTACCCAGAGTAGAGTATAAGAATTCTGCCCCGAAAATATTTGGGGCTCTAGGCTTTTCTGCAGTGCCTAGAGCCCACACATGTGTGTACCAGTATTCATATTCATTAAACTCTCTTTTTCTTTAATGTTAACAGTGGTCATTAGCCGTGGTCTTGGGGTGTCTTGGGGTGTCTTGGGGTGCTCTAGAGGTACCCACCTATTACAATATCAGTTTAAATATTGACTATTTTAAATGAGCTCAGCAGGAGACTCCTGATATAGTCTTAGGAAAATGCTCTGGGGACATTAGAGCTAGGAAAATAGTAAGGAATGATATGAGCATGTAGGATGAGAGCCTTCTGGTGATTTTGCATGTGAAAGGGACAGGCTAAGCTTTTCTTTCCTATCTCTAGCCATTGGACAAAGCATTATCTCCAAGATCAACAAAATCATAAGAAATCCTAACACGAAAATCAGGACAGAATAAAAAGTCCCAACTAACACAGGCTTCTGTAAAATACTTCCTTTATTTTGTTTTCCATAATGGAAAGTATAATTTGATTTGGGAGTATCATTTTGAAAGTATATCTATGGTTAAAAAAAAAAAGAAAAAAAAAGAATATGAACCCCATCAATACTTGGATCATTTGGGGTTTTGGCCTCTAGTTTCTTGATTCCATTATATATTTTAGACCTCAGTCATCTCTCAGATGTAAGGTTGGTGAAGATCTTTTCTCCTTCTGTAGGCTGTCCTTTATCTTATTGACTATTCATTTTTTCTTAAAATAGCTTCTCATTTTCAGGAGGTCACATTCATAGTTGATATTCTTAATTTTGTTCTTAGCATGAAACTAGTATTATATTTAGGAAGTGGTCACCTTTACTAATGCCTTTGTGAGTTTTTCCTACTTCTTAAAAATCATGTTTAGTGTAGTTGGGTTTATGTTGAGGTCTGTGATTCACTAGCATTTGAAATTTATGTAGGATGATAGATATGGATCTATTTGTATTCTTCTGCATACTAACACACAGTTATGTCATAACTCTGAATTACCTCAATACTAATGATAAAGAAACAATAGATATGAAAAGGCATTGTATTATAAAAGTCAAATAAACTACTTGAAGGAAATCTGCCTGTCTATTTCAAAGATGTATTGACCAAAGGGTGGAAACTAGGATTTATGATTTTTGTGTAAGGGTTTTGCTACCCCAACCTATGGTTACCATCAAAATTAATAAAGAATTGATTTGAATAGGAGAAACTTATTGATTAGAAGTCATGGTATCTATTTGATTACCATGAATAATAATTTAAGTATTAACAAAACAACATACTTTAAGTTTGTAATGATGGTAAGGGGAAGTGTTTTTACTTGTCTTTATAAAAAACTAGAAATGTCCATCTTTAGAAATCAAATAACCTTGAACATCTGTACCTCTAAAGCAGAATGCAAAGGTATCTAGGAAAAAATTACAAGCAAAGGAGTATTGGGACAACTGGTATCAATATACCCCACAGGTAAAATCTCACTACCTAATATCTACATCTCTTTCTTTCCAAGATAACAAGAAATTTCCAGATAAATTTTCAGGAAATCTGGCTTTGGTGTAGGTCAACTGCTCTTTTCTTCTCTAAACTTAACCATGGATTTGAAAATAAAAATAATTTTTTTTAAAATAAAAT
The DNA here is from genome assembly GCA_033318265.1 of Phyllotis vaccarum. NCBI lineage: Eukaryota > Metazoa > Chordata > Mammalia > Rodentia > Cricetidae > Phyllotis > Phyllotis vaccarum. The sequence continues at coordinate 1,068 of JARWLC010000265.1, read as the reverse complement.
CAGAAGGATCACCTGATATGAGACAGTTATATAACTAAAATTAAGGGACTGTTCTAATTCTGCAAATCTTGTTATATATAAATTTTAAACCAATTTATTTAAATTATATATATTTTAAACTGTATATATGTCATATATAGTACAAATTAATTTTAGAAAAAGGTATTATATAATTTCCTGTACATTATTTGTGTTTGAGTCTTTTATCAGTATTATGAAGTGAACCATAATAAAGCCTAGCTGGGGTTTTAAAATCTTCAAAATAAGATGGAGCCCAAAAACCATGATTCTACAAGGACTTTGATAATTCCAGAAGCCAACAAATGCTAACTAGACAGTCAGTTTTGTAATAGGCAGGCACCCCTTGAGCACCTCAAGACACCCCAAGAAACCCCATGACCACAGCTAATGAATACTGTTAACATTAAAGAAAAAGAGAGTTTAATGAATATGAATACCAGTACACACATGTGTGGGCTCTAGGCACTGCAGAAAAGCCTAGAGCCGTGAATATTTTGGGGGCAGAATTCTTATACTCTACTGTAGGCAGAGTTTTACTTACAAGGCACCAGTCCAAGATAAATATTTATTAGAATATAAATCAATACTCATGATATTAGTAACAGCTTATAGTAGCACCTGAACAGGGACTGGAGTATCCAAGTGATAGACGAGTAATGGCCAGCGATGGAATTATGATACTGTCTCTCCAGTAGCCAGAAGCCAGGAACCAGGAAGAGATAGTCCTGGTGTCCCAGCAGCCACTTATCAATGTGGTTGAGTACACCCCCTCCAGGTTGGCCACACACTTGCAGTGTCCCAGGCTCCTGGATGAGCATCTTCGGACCGTATTGGCTTATCTGTTATCCATTTGAAAGGTAGTGCTGTGTGTCCTTTTAGGTTCTGTGGTTATTGGGCAATTCTTTTGTACAACCTGAATGGCTGATGAATTTTCTCCATAGTACCTTAAAGCATCGTTTTAGAAACATAATTGAGTCTCCGGTTGATATCAGAACCAGGGGGAATTTTAACCTGGGTATTCCATTGCATTAGAAGGTCACAACTTCA